>JAJAGP010000849.1:0-279349 GCA_025084515.1 Ancistrus triradiatus | reverse complement strand
GTCCTTCGACAGCTCTTTGGTCTTAGCCATGGTTGAGTTTGGAGTCTGACTGTTTAAGGCTGTGGACTGGGGGGTTGTCTACTGATAATGAGGTCAAACAGGTGCCATTAATACAGGTAACGAGTGGAGGACAGACGAGCTTCTTAAAGAAGTTACAGGATTGTGAGAGTCAGAAATCTTGCTTGTTTGTGGGTGACCAAATACTTATTTTCCACCATGATTTACCATTAAATTCTTTAAAAATTCTGCAATGTGATTTCCTGGATTAGTTTTTTCATGTTGTGTCTCATAGTTGAAGTGTACCTATGATGAAAATTACAGACCTGTCTCAGTAGGAGAACTTGCACAGACAGTGGCTGACTAAATACTTTTTGGCCCCACTGTGTATATGTGTGTGTGTATATGTATATATATATATATATATATATATATATATATATATATATATATATATATATATCTCAAAATCTGGCACTTGATACATTTTGTTTTGAGTACCAAATGTCAACATTACTCTGCTGTAACCCCCTCTCTCTATCTTTGATTTTCTGCTTTTCCAACAGCAGGTTGGGCTCTTGCTACCTGCTGTCCTTTTCTATAAATACGCCTCTTTCTGCTTACTTCTTTGTCTGACTTTTTGCACTCCCCAGTGATCCTTGGATCCTGTATGTCCTCCTGATTCCCTGTATGACTCGTCTCTCTTTCTTTGTCTGTTTAGTTGAGTCTTGTCTTTGTTTCCCAGTGTTGTTTCTCATCTTGTCCAGCATCTTGTATTTTGTTTAGCTTCTCTGTTTGTTTTAGCCATTAGCTTGTTAACCTACTGTTTGCAGCATTCTGTTAGCGTTAGCTAGTGATGGCATAAGTTGGGCTTTTGAGAGATCTAAGCAAATGATACAAATGATTTGGAAAAGAAAACTTAAAATCTAGTGTCTCGAACAAGTTCAAAACAATCCCAAACAGCAGACCTTGGTCTTTTTCGAGCTCCCTCCATTGTATAAATTCTATAATTTGCAAAATAATAAGAGAATAGTAAAAAACTTGTTACTTTTTTCCATAGAAAATAGTTACGTTGCTTCGCATCTCTTTTGTTTGTGAGGATGTGGTAGTCATGTTGACACTAATCACAGTTCTAGGATCAGTGATAAGATTTTCCGACACTCATGTTGAAGTATTCTTGGTAAAAACATTATGAACTCAGATCAGCTGCTTGCACTTCCTTATGTGCATATTCCGAAATGCGGGAAATCGTTTGAAATGTTTCGAAACAGCATGATGTCATGAAACCCTTTTTGGGACAGTCACATCACTTTTTAATTTTGATACAGAGTTTGAAGCAATGTTTCGAATCAGAGTTTTGAGTTTGACATCACTTAGCTCCTCCTTTGTTAGCCCTTGTCTTGCCCATTGTTAGTCTGTTTAGCTCCCTGTTTTACTGTCTGGTTTGTTAGATGTTCGTTGTTAGCCCTACGTCTTGTAAATTCTTAGTTGTCCATTTTTGTACTGCTTGTCTACTGTATGCCTTGTTGGTTTGATGGTTTAGCATGTTTTGTGCTTAGTGTTCATTTAGTTTATTGTCTACTGTAAATAATCCTTGCACATTTGCACTAACGTCTGTCTCCCTCGTACGTACTTGTCCTGAGCCTGACAAAATGTAACCTTTTTGACCATTTGACACTTTGACACTTGCTATTTACCACTGTATAATTATAAGCCCTTCTTTATAAAATATCATATTAGAAAAATGTACATACGTACAAACGTATATACTTATTATACAATTGGAGGCAAACAGGTTCCATATGGCATCCTGTGGCACATTTGCCCACAGATGTTGCAGCTGGGTCTGTAGATCCTTATTCAGTTGGCACAGTATGGCACAGGATTGAAGCGCTCACCATGAGGCCTCCATACTTGAATCTGACTGTAGTCACAGAACAGAACCTGGATTCATTGCTAAGGTCTTTACAGCTACAGTCCATATCAGTTTAGGTTTGTCATTCACGACACAACTGCAACCAAAGGCAATGGTGGCTGGCTGTCAATGGCAAGACACATAATGGGCACCATGACAACAAATTTCCTTCTGCCAAGCACCTGGAAATGGTCTGGGCAGAGACAGGGGTTTGTAGTGAGGGAGCCACCTGTGTCTGGATGGTGGACAACAAGCTGCTCGTGCTTGTCAGGAGATCAAATGGTTCTCTCTACTGTTTTTTTTTTGTCTGTGCTGTCTGGAGCCTGTTAGCCATGTGTGCATTTCCACTCTGAACCACTGCTCCCAATACCTCCTAACAGCTAGGTCAGAACTGCCTAGATGATGGGCAATTCGTCAAAACAACCATACTGGTTCTCTCAGTCCAGTGATGCATCCCATCCCAAAGCTTGTCAACTATTCAAAATGTCTTAGTGTGCGCCAAGAGGTACACTACCCAAAAGTAACTGCAAGCCTTTTTATAGGGCAGTGGAGGAAGCATTTCATGCTCTCTTGTGGCAAGACTCAGTGTCAAATCAGACTACACCTGTAATCATTTATATAATTTATATAAATAATAATAATTTCTATAATATTATATAACTTAAATAATTATCTGCCTGCAATTTAACTGCATGACAAGTTTTGCAGCAATCTGATATTTCTTTCTGGGTGTGTTATTATTATTATTATTATTATTATTTTTATTTATTTATTTATTTTTTTGTCAATCAGTGTATATTACAGTGGTGCTTGAAAGTTTTAGAATTTTTTTTATATTTCTACATAAATATGAGCTAAAACATCATCAGATCAAGTCCTAAAAGTAGATAAAGGGAACCCAGTTAAACAAATGAGATAAAAATATTATACTTGGTCATTTATTTATTAAGGAAAATGATCCAATGTTACATATTAGTGAGTGGCAAAAGTATGTGAACCTCTGCTTTCAGTATCTGGTGTGACCCCCCTGTGCAGCAATAAATGCAACTAAACATTTCCTGTAACTGTTGATCAGTCCTGCACACCGGCTTGGAGGAATTTTATCCCATTCCTCTGTACAGAACAGCTTCAACTCTGGGATGTTGGTGGGTTTCCTCACATTAACTGCTCGCTTCAGGTCCTTCCACAACATTTCAATTAAGGTCAGAACTTTGATTTGGCCATTCCAAAACATTAACTTTATTCTTCTTTAACCCACCTTCTCTTGAGATTCAGTTCATGGACAGATGTCCTGACATTTTCTTTTAGAATTCTCTGATATAATTCAGAATTCATTGTTCCATCAATGATGGCAAGCCGTCTTGGCCCAGGTGCAGCAAAACAGGCCCAAACCATGATACTACCACCACCATGTTTCACAGATGGGATAAGGCTCTTATGCTGGAATGCAGTGTTTTCCTTTCTCCAAACATAACGCTTCTCCAAACATAATGTTCTTTAACTAAAACAGGGTGCCTACTCACACCTGATTGTCATCCCATTGATTGAAAACACCTTACCGTAATTTCATCTTCAAATTAACTGCTAATCCTAGAGGTTCACATACTTTTGCAACTCACTAACGTAATATTGGATAATTTTCCTCAGTAATAAATTTTTGTCTCATTTTTAGGACTGTCTACTTTTAGGACTTGTGTGAAAATCTGATGATGTTTTAGGTTATATTTATGCAGAAATCTAGAAAATTCAAAAGGGTTCACAAACTTTCAAGCACCACTGTACCTTAGTTGTGAATGAATTAAAAGTATTGACTGACAAAATTCTGCAACACTTAAAACATGTGTGCTGAATTTACTTTGACAGAAAAGTGTGTGCGTTGTTCTGTGACCTTATTCCTGGCACACTGTCATTGTGTGAATATGAATAATGTGCTGTCTTCATGCATGATATTATGCCCCATAATTTAAATGACACCAGCCACGTAATTGGAAGACTTCAGAAACAGTTTTATGTAGAATTTACAATGGATTTTAAGCCACATATTGTATAGTACAATCTATAGCCTAAAAAAGACATACATATGTAGTCCTGTATCATTGGCCAATGTGCACTAAGTACTTTATTAGGAAGACTATTAATTCTGGGTTGTGACTCCCTTTGCTCTCAAAACAGCCTCAATCCTTTATTGCATGAATGTTGAATGTTGACAACATGCAGTGCAACAACAACAAAGTGCACGTTCAGGTTGTGAATCTCCCATTCTACCACATCCTAAAGGCATGCTGTTGGATTCAGAGTCAGTGACTTGGAAGGCCACTGAAGAACACAACCCATTGTCATGTTCATGAAAACACTGGAGTGGTGGGGGAGCTTCTCAGGAGCGTGAGAAAGTCCCCAAGAGGAAGAACCTGATATAAATGTCTGATATAAAACTTGAAATATCTGATATAAAACTCTGTTCAGAATATTCCAAAATGTTTCTATATTCTAATGTGTTCCAAAATTCCATATTTTTTTTCTTAGATGATTAGTTGTTAATCTGCCACACCTGATGCAACCTATCACAAGCCTGAAAACAAGATTTAAACAGAACTAGAAGTGAAAGTACAGATCTACAATATGCATGTCATGTGAGTCTCAAGGTAAATGATTAACCAAATCTGCTCAAAAAAAGCAAAATATATAACATCTTCAACAAGCCAAATGCAGCTATTCACAAAACGTACAAAACTCTAAAGGCACTGCAAATTCATATTTCCCTATCACTCTTTAAGGCCTATGCTTAACATGTCAACAGGTGATGTTCCAGAAAGAAAAGATCTGGAAGGCCCAAAGCCTACTCAAGCAGAGATGATCACCGGCTGAAATTTACAGTTTTCAGAGACGGGAAAAGAGGCCTTCAAGTCTGTCATCAGAATTTAAGATCTCAGAAAACAAGACCCTTCTGAGAAGAACAATAACTGGAAGGTTGTCTAATGCAGTTAGATTAGTAGATTTTTTGTATTTAGAAGATGTATAAAATGCCATACCTGTCTAAGAAAAAGCATCAATGATAGAATAAAATTTCTGGCAGAATATGGAAAGTTTGATTCTGAGTTGTGTCCACCAGAATTGTGTGGAATGATGATTCATGATTTGAATCATAACCGGTGATGGTCTAGAGAGGTGTCTTAAAATAGGCTTGCTTCCCACATTTGAAAAGTTAGTTTCTAAAGAGGAATGATCAGATATTATATTTCAACAAGACAATGCTCCTGCTCACACTGCAAAGTTCATAAACAAGTGGTTTGAGAACATACACTGAGTGGCCACTTTATTAGAGACACTTGCCCTTTCACGATTGGCGCTTCCCTGTATAGAAATCATAAATTAGCCAGGCCAGTATTTCAAAACCTGCCAGTTTTGTGGGGTTTTCTCATGCAAAAGAAGACCAGTTCTATTTCAATTTCTGCTTAAGCAAAACAGAAAGCCAAGACCCCAGTGAGCAAAAAAGCACAAAAAATGGATCACTGAGCACTGGAAAGACATTGCCTGGTCAGATGAATCTAGATTTCTGTTGCACCATGCTTATGGGAGCATCAGAATTTGGCACAAACAGCATGAGTCAATGAGTGTTTCCTGTCAGACTGGTGGAGGTGGATTAATGTTGTGGGGAATATTTTCTTGGCAAGCCCTGGGTCCTCTGATTCTTGTGAATGGCAGCTGTTTACCCTATGGCAAAAGGGCACTTTCACAAGGACAATGCACCCTGCCACAAGGGTCATATATGGATTGATTCCACAAACATCCCAGTGAGGTATTCTTGCTTCTTTGGAATTTATAGTCCCCAGCCCTTAATCCTACAGAGCACCTCTGGGACGAGGTAGAATGATCTGTGTAGAACATGACATTATCCCTGCGAGAAGCTATCCTGCCTGCATGGGTCACTATTCTTGCAGAACTATACTA
Source organism: Ancistrus triradiatus (assembly GCA_025084515.1). Classification (NCBI taxonomy): domain Eukaryota; kingdom Metazoa; phylum Chordata; class Actinopteri; order Siluriformes; family Loricariidae; genus Ancistrus; species Ancistrus triradiatus. The sequence continues at coordinate 273,489 of JAJAGP010000849.1, read as the reverse complement.
TACTTTAAAAGGGAGCTTCTCCTTTGGGTGCTCCGCAGTCCGGGGGAGCACTGCAAATGTCATAGTCTGGATTGCCCCTGGCGGCCAGGAGGGGCATAGCAAACCCGAGTTTGAGGCGATCCGTGACAAATATGACATATTTGTAAGTTTCAAAACATGTGAACATTTAATTTCAGTATCTGGAGTGACCCACTTGTACAGTAATAACTGCAGCTAAACATTTCCGGTAACTGTTCATCAGTCGTGCAATTCCTAAATCTTTACATCATTTACATTTACATTTACAATCCAAGCAATTGTAGGTTAAGGGTCTTGCTCAAGGACCCATCAGTGGCAGCTTGGCAGAGGTGGGATTTGAACCCTGGACCTTCTGGTCCAGAGTCCAGTACCTTACCCGCTAGTTATTGTTGAAAACATATGTCTCAAATAAATATCAAAAACCAACATATTCTTTCTTCATTGCTTTTAAAATATTTAATCACTTCTATATGACATGGACTTTGCTGTCCACGTCCATGTCCAAGTTTTTTATGCACCACAGGTTTCTGCTTTGGAATGAAAAATATTCTTTTTAACATTATGTGGCACTGTAGTACAGCTATCCCATTTACAAAATAAGCAAAAGACTTTGCAGTGCCAATATTTTTACATCACCACGAATGTTCTAGTAGTAATTGTTGTAGTGTAGGTGCAACAGTTAGCAACATTTAGCAACAGTTCCATGCTATTGTAGGTGTCTTTCAAGTGTACTGTCACGCTCGCTTGCCACCACGCCAGCGTCACCTACTCACGTCACGATTCCACGCACCTGTTCCTCATTTTCCTCATCACACCTACACACTATTTAAACCGCACTCACCTCACTCTCACTGCGGATTATTGATGTTATGCCACCAACGCTTTCCCTACCAGTCGTGCCTCTACACACCGTCCCTCGTCTCGCGTTCCTACGCACTCCGTCCGTCCCGTCCGTTAATTCCTCACATTCCCAGGTTTGTCACGTTTTGTTTTCATGCCCGTTTTCGGCTCCGGCCTCGTTTCTGTTATCCACCCGTTTTCATTCCCCGCCTGTTCAGTTTTCGCTGTGTTTGTTTTCTGTTTGTTAATAAATCCCCCCTTTACTTTTGAACCTGCGTTCGTCTCCTGCTTCCCCTCCGGCTCACGCCGTTACAGAATAATCCGCCACTACATGGAGACGGCAGGTTCTTTTTGTTTTATCGTTTTCCCTCGGCCGTTTCTACGGCGACCCTGCCTCCTGCTGGCCGTTTGTGGTACAGTGCAGGGCTTATTTTTTTCAGTTTTCACCGGTTCGAAAACCGAGCACGAAAAGGTCTCCTTTTTGGTTCCTTCACCTTGGCGGTGAAAGCCCTGGTTTGGGCCACCCACATGTGGCCGGTTGTGCTCCGGGTGAGTACCATTGAATTATTCCTGGAGGAGCTGGAGTTCGCTTTTTGGCTCCCCATGGGACTCCCCGGGCATCGACGCTGTGGGTTCCAGCCCTGCAGAACCCGTTCGCCCTGCCCGGGTCTGCACGGGCTGGTAAAAAGTGCTGGATCCCCAGCTTACCACCAGCCGGACCGCCCTAACCAGGCGTCGTAGCGAACTGCCTGCAGACGACTTCATTTTTTAGTCGCTCTTGTTTCGAGCCCGATCCTTTGGTTTCTCGTGGATCGTATCCCTGATCCCTCTAGGTCCGTTGCCGGAGCCTCTAGTTCCCGATAAACCGCGTTTCCGATCCCTCTAGTTCCGTATCCGAACGTCTAGTTGTGGGTAAACGTGAGTCAGAACGGACTAGGTCCGTGCTTCAATCTCGGGACAGTCGTTGCCCACTCCTGCACCACGGACAGTCGTGCCCCACTCCTGCACCACGGACAGTCGTGCCCACTCCTGCACCACGGACAGTCGTGCCCACGGTCTGCACTTCCAGTGGCAACCCCCCAGAGGAAACCTTTCAGGGACTGCCTCCTCCACGGGAGACTCACGTCGTCGACCCTGCTGTCGAGCATCACGTCGTCGTCGACCCTGCTGTCGAGCATCACGTCGTCGTCGACCCTGCTGTCGAGCATCACGTCGTCGTCGACCCTGCTGTCGAGCATCACGTCGTCGTCGACCCTGCTGTCGAGCATCACGTCGTCGTCGACCCTTGCTGTCGAGCATCACGTCGTCGTCGACCCTGCTGTCGAGCATCACGTCGTCGTCGACCCTGCTGTCGAGCATCACGTCGTCGTCGACCCTGCTGTCGAGCATCACGTTCGTCGTCGACCCTGCTGTCGAGCATCACGTCGTCGTCGACCCTGCTGTGTCGAGCACCACGTCGTCCACGACTCTGCTCTCGAGCATCACGTCGTCCACGACTCTGCTCTCAAGCATCACGTCGTCCACGACCTCTGCTCTCAAGCATCACGTCGTCCACGACTCTGCTCTCAAGCATCACGTCGTCCACGAACTCTGCTCTCAAGCATCACGTCGTCCACGACTCTGCTCTCAAGCATCACGTCGTCCACGACTCTGCTCTCAAGCACACGTCGTCCCACGACTTCGCTCTCAAGCATCACGTCGTCCACGACTTCGCTCTCAAGCATCACGTCGTCCACGACCCCGCTGACAAGCAGCATTCACGTCGTCCACGACCCCGCTGACAAGCATCCTAACGTCGTCCACGACTCTGCTCTGCAGCCACTCGTCGTCCACGACTCTGCTCTGCAGCCCACTCGTCGTCCACGACTTCTGCTCTGCAGCCGCTCGTCGTCCACGACTCTGCTCTGCAGCCGCTCGTCGTCCACGACTCTGCTCTGCAGCCGCTCGTCGTCCACGACTCTGCTCTTGCAAGCCCGCTCGTCGTCCACACGACCCTGATCTGCAGCCGCTCGTCGTCCACGACTCTGCTCTGCAGCCGCTCGTCGTCCACGACTCTGCTCTGCAGCCGCTCGTCGTCCACGACTCTGCTCTGCAGCCGCCTCGTCGTCCACGACTTGCTCTGCAGCCGCTCGTCGTCCACGACTCCTGCTCTGCAGCCGCTCGTCGTCCACGACTCCCTCTTGCAGCCGCTCGTCGTCCACGACTCAGCCCTGCAACCGCTCGTCGTCCCACGACTCAGCCCTGCAAAAACCGCTCGCCGTCCACGACTCAGCCCTGCAACCGCTCGTCGTCCACGACTCAGCCCTGCAAACCGCTCGTCGTCCACGACTCAGCCCTGCAACCGCTCGTCGTCCACGAACTCAGCTCTGCAGCCGCTCGTCGTCCACGGACTCAAGCTCTGCAGCCACTCGTCGTCTCTGCTACCAAGCAAACGTCGCCCTCGCCTTCTGCTGTCAAGCATCGCCACGTCGCCTCTGCTGTGTCAAGCATTGCCACGTCGCCTCTGCTCTCAAGCATCGCCTCGTCGACTCTGCTCTCAAGCATCGCCTCGTCGGACTCTGCTCTCAAGCATCGCCTCGTCGACTCTGCTCTCAAGCATCGCCTCGTCGTCGACTCTGCTCTCAAGCATCGCCTCGTCGACTCTGCTTCTCAAGCATCGCCTCGTCGACTCTGCTCTCAAGCATCGGCCTCGTCGACTCTGCTCTCAAGCATCGCCTCGTCGACTCTGCTCTCAAGCATCGCCTCGTCGACTCTGCTCTCAACGCATCGCCTCGTCGACTCTGCTCTCAAGCATCGCCTCGTAGACTCTGCTCTCAAGCATCGCCTCGTCGACTCTGCTCTTGCGGCCACACGTTGTCGACACCGCTCTGCGGCCACCATGTCGTCGTCTCTGCTTCAAGCGTCGCCGCCCTCGCCGCCTCTGCTCTCAAGCGTCGCCGCCTCGCCGCCCTCTGCTGTCAAGCGTCGCCCGCCCCGCCCGCCTCTGCTCTCAAGCGTCGCCGCCTCGCCGCCTCTGCTCTCAAGCCGTCGCCGCCTCGCCGACTCCGCTGTCAAGCGTCGCCGCCCTCGCCGACCTCCGCTTTCAAGCGTCGCCGCCTCGCCGCTGCTGTCACCCGCCATCGCCGCCTCGCCCTCCTTCTGCTGTCCTAGCATCGCCGCCTCGCCGCTTCTGTTCAAGCATCGCCGCCCTCGCCGATGTTACCGCATCGCATCATCTCCACCTTCCTCTCCATCACGTCTCGTTTCTGTCTCCCTCCTCTCCATTAAGTCAAGCCCTCGCCTCCTCGCCGCTGCTGTCAAGGCATCGCCGCCTTCGCCGCTGCTGTCAAGCATCGCCGCCTCGCCGCTGCTTGTCAAAGCATCGCCGCCTCGCCGCTGCTTGTCAAGCATCGCCGCCTCGCCGCTGCTGTCAAGCATCGCCGCCTCGCCGCTGCTGTCAAGCATCGCCGCCTCGCCGCTGCTGTCAAGCCATCGCCGCCTTCGCCGCTGCTGTCAAAGCATCGCCGCCTTGCCGCTGCTGTCAAGCATCGCCGCCTCGCCGCTGCTGTCAAGCATCGCCGCCACGTCGACTCTGCTCGTCCGCCTCCAGCCGTCGACTCTGCTCGTCTGCCTCCAGCCGTCGACTCTGCTCGCCTGCCTCCAGCCGTCGACTCTGCTCGTCTGCCTCTCAGCCGTCGACTCTGCTCGTCTGCCTCCAGCCGTCGACTCTGCTCGTCTGCCTCCAGCCGTCGACTCTGCTCGTCTGCCTCCAGCCGTCGACTCTGCTCGTCTGCCTCCAGCCGTCGACTCCGCTCGTCTGCCTCCAGCCGTCGACTCCGCTCGTTCTGCCTCCAGCCGTCGACTCCGCTCGTCTGCTCAGAGTCGTCGCCTCCGCTCTCCAGCGTTCGCCTCATCGGTGCCTCCACGCGCCGACCCCCGACTGTTGGCGGTCCCCCCTCCTAGGGTCCGCGCCGGCGAGGAGGACCCCCCGAGACCAGGACTGCGACCGGGGGGGGCTCTTTCTGGAGTCCTAGCTCCGTCTCGGACTCCTTGGGGGGGGGGCTCTGTCACGCTCGCTTGCCACCACGCCAGCGTCACCCTACTCACGTCAACGATTCCACGCACCTGTTCCTCATTTTCCCTCATCACACCTACACACTATTTAAACCGCACTCACCTCACTCTCACTGCGGATTATTGATGTTATGCCACCAACGCTTTCCCTACCAGTCGTGCCTCTACACACCGTCCCTCGTCTCGCGTTTTCCTACGCACTCCGTCCGTCCTCCGTATTCCTCACATTCCCAGGTTTGTCACGTTTTGTTTCATGCCCGTTTTCGGCTCCGGCCTCGTTTCTGTTATCCACCCGTTTTCATTCCCCGCCTGTTCAGTTCGCTGTGTTTGTTTTCTGTTTGTTAATAAATCCCCCCTTTACTTTTGAACCTGCGTTCGTCTCCTGCTTCCCCTCCGGCTCACGCCGTTACATGTACGTCATAGCCAATGGGTACTGAGTGGTGGACATTGCCATTGTGTAACAGGACAACCTTCAGGTTTAACTTTGATGAATCTATAAATGTTGCCATTTTGAGGGGTCATGCACATAACCCAAAGCATGTCCAATCCATCAGTGTCAGTGTAGAAATAGAGGTTTTCAACCTACGTGAAGAGGTTTAGCAAATGTTCACAAACCCCATCAGTCTTGATCCAAATAGTTCTGCTTTAGGTTCTGGCAAATCCTAGTACCTGATCAGGTCAATTATGGCTGTGTTATTAAATGATCATAACCAGACATTGAGGATTTAACATCTGCATCCGTGTCATTTTGCACATTTTGGTTTTTGTGTTGTGGCATCTTTCTCTGTCTCATCTAGGCTCCATGTCTCTGGTAGCTTCAGTACTGGCAAACTGTCATCATGTGGCACTGGTCTCATGGCTGAAGACAGATTTGGGATATTCAATAGATTTCTTATTTTTAGTACAGAAACCAGACACATCGGTCAGACAGAAGTTCTCACCAAATCATTGGTACTGCAAATGGCATCGACTTCTTAATACATTGCAGCCAAGGTCTCAGGTTGACTGCAAATATGAGGAGCCCATGGGTTGTCTTGGTTACGAATTTTACATCTGAAACAGAGCTCATAGACTTTCTTAATAAGTGCAGTCATGGTGCATCTTTGAGCCCTATACGTATACTCACAAGTGAGTGGATGCCCAGGAATATGTGGACTGACCAAAATTGTTTGCTTAAAATAGTCTTAAAATAGGTTATATCTACAAAACGTGATAGAAACATTTTAAGGTGATATTCGTGAACAGCAGCCCGATATCGATAAAATACACCCCAGAGTGTTCATTAAGCAAGACCTTCCTTGTCCAGTGTTAGAGATCATTAGTTCCAGGAATGAAGATGCTATGATCTCTGGAGATATGAGGTGACTGCCAGAAGATGGGTAAATTCTGGCAATTAAGTCAAGTCAAGTCAAGTCAGATTTATTTATATAGCGCTTTTTACAATGGAGCATTTGTCTCAAAGCAACTTTACAAGTTTAGATTATCTCCTAATAACTACGTCCAATCCCAAATTGAGCAAGCCTAGGGCGACAGTGGCAAGGAAAAACTCCCTAGTTCTAGGAAGAAACCTTGGGAGGACCAAGACTCAAAAAGGGACCCAACCTCCTTGGGCGGCGTAGATGATAAATCTAAGAGCGAACTAAAGTCATGGAGGCAATTAAGTTATGCACATGAATACAACAATATTCAATGGGCTGTGGCATTGACAAGCTATGATGGATTAATATTAATAGGCCCAAAGTGTATCAAGAAAGCATTTTCCACACCATTACACCTTCAACACTGTGCCCACTACAGCCTCAACTTCCTGTTCTGAATCTTACATGGTCTTCTGCTGTTGTAGCAAATCTGCCTCAAGATCCATCATGCTATGCATTCTCAAATGATTCTCTGCTCATGACAGTTGTACAGAGTGGTTATCTGAGTTACCATATTCTTTCTGTCAGCTCGAACCAGTCTGGTCATTCTCTTTGACAGCTCTCATCAACAAGGCATTATCTGAACTGATGCTCACTGAATGTTAATTCTTTATTGCACCATTCTGAATAAGCTACAGAGACTGTTGTGTGTGAAAATCCCAGGAGATCATCTGTTAGAGAAATTCTCAAACCAATCTATCTGGCATTACCTATTAAACCACAGTTAAAATCATCGAGGTCACATTTCTCCCATTGTCATGCATGATGTGAACATTACCTTAATCTGCTGGCTCATATCTGCATGATTTCATTCCTTGTACTGCTCTCAAATAATTGAATGATTAGAGAATTGCATGAATCTGTAGGTGCATTGGTGCTCCTAACTGTGTGATCAGTAAGATATTATTGCATCTCTTAGAATTGCAGCAACCATACCAGAAACTAGAAATGCAAATATTAGATACAATTCTTATCCTGGAATGCAGTATTGTCATTTCTGTAGACATGCTTCTCAATTAAACAATCACAAACATTTTCCAAGCCTTCTTGTTTGTTCACATGATCTCTAGCAAACTGCTACATTTATTCATGATTCATTAGAATTAACATTACCCAATGTGAAAGAGAGATTTTACACTCGTTGACAATACAAACCATCAAGAAGAACTTGTTGGGATCGAATGAAACTTTATATGTATGAATGTAATGATGATATATGTAAGTGATTACAATATTAGACTAAAAGGATAAGTTAATTGAGGAAACTCTACTCTCTAGTACCCTCATGGGCCGTCTGTAGCCTGGATACATGATGAGATACGATTGGGTAATGGAGGCACACACGTTCCATATGGTATCCTGAAGCACATTTGCCTGTAGATCCTGTGCATTACATTACCGAAGCTGGCGTCCCAGCTGGTCCCATAAGTGCTAGACTGGCAATATATCTCGCAACCAGGCAGGCCAAGAAAGTATTGCAATCTGGTAGAGACATTCCTGGGAAACTCTTTCTTTGTGTGGGCGAGCATTATCCTGCTGAAAAACGTCAGTTGGAAGCCCTGCTATGAGAGGCAACATGTGGCTGCAGGATGTCCTGCAGTTATTGCTGAGCTGTTAGTGTCCTTTATATCACTACTAGGGGTGACTGACTGTCATATGCGATGGCTCCCCAGATCATCACACCAGCAACTGGGGCAGTGTGTCGCTCCACAGCTAAGGCATGATTGAAGTGCTCCCCACAAGGCCTCCATACTCCAACCCTACAGTTGTGGTATCCCGAACAGAACCTGGATTTGTCCCAGTCTACAGACTTCAGTCTACAGTCTTAACAACACTACTACAAATGAAGGCAATGGTGGCTGACGTGTGCCATGACAACAAATTTCCTTCTGCTAAGCACCTGCAAATGGCTGGGACAGAGACAGGGGTGTGAAGTGAAGGTGCCACCTGTGTCTGGATGGTGGACAACAAAACCATGGGAGCTGCTTGTGCTTGTCGGTGGATCAAACAATTATCTCTACTGGTGGTCTGTGTCTGTGTTTAAACAATGGGGTAATTATTCAGTCTTAATAAATACAAATTGAATGGAAATGAATAACCTACTGGAATGCGAATACAGCAGCGTAGCACAATCTGAACCTGTTGTCATGTCTCCTACCAGGTGCGGCGAAGTGTCGATACTGCTGACAGCTGAAGTTTCGATCTGTTCCCTGTAAATATTCCTTCCTGTGATAATAAACTTAGATGGCTTTTAAACCTTGATGTGCCTCCTGTCTGGTTTTCTGAAGCTCTCTCCCAAGTGCTTGGCATCTCAGAGCTACGTGGCTAGCAGCTAGTTAACCAGAAGCCACAATGGCATACTTTATGAGAAACAGAACCTTTACATACACTGTGATCAATTTAAGTGTTCATGATCATGTAATGTTGTTTCAAATTGAGGCAAGTTTTACGTACCATGATTTTAAGCAAGTGTAAGTGTAATTTTGAAAATATGTGGTACATATTAGGGCACACTTTGCCTTAACAAAGTACATAGCACATATGAAACTTTCACATGTGCCTGAATATACAAATGGTCCCGTTTCGGACAAAAGTTCTTCGTGAACTGTCCAAATTGTTTGTGAAAAAGCCTTTTTTGTATCTCTACATTTATTACTCTTGCAGACGGCAATTACTGCCTGGATTAGCATAACATAATATATTAATTACATGCCTACTAATTCTGGCATCAAATAATAAATCTACAAATAAATAACATCTATTATGTCACAATAAAAACCTCATACATCAGTGCTGCTGCACCCACTTTCCTCAAAAATTGGGCATGGACTGGATTCTTGGCATGGACTGGATGCCATCTAATTTGTTTTCCGCTAAACATCTTGTACATAATTATGTGTTTACTTTGATTTTGGTAGAGCATGAACAGATCATCATCTGTCTCATTTGCATATCACACAAATGAAAATTGAATGATGTGCAAACACTGGTAATTAATTGTGCAGATCAATCTCTCTCGATATATTTACTTGCCTGTGTCACATGCCAGCTTGCCTACTCAGCAAAACACAAATGTATACCATGGTTGTGTATAATAAGCAGCTTCTTGGATACATGTTAGATTTATGAGTCCAAATAAAATATGTGAAGGGTTGGCAGGTGTGTTTATGGCCCCCAGTCTAGGCTCAGCCTTGCTTACGAACCTTCTCCTGCTACTCACTGCACAAAAACCAGAAAATTTTGTCATTATGTGGAATAGCTATGCAGGAATGCATATTAAAAGAGACTGACTGTTAAGGAAACATATGTTAAAATAGGGTAAGTTGCTTCACAGGAGTGATTTTTAGTGCATTATGAGTTTAAAAAGGAGATGGATAATGATACTTTTGTGAGTGATATTATACTTAGTTCCTATTAGATTTTTGCCTAGCAACAAAGCAGTTTATTATCCTTGGTCTTTTATTGATAGATGCAAGCTGAGGGTACAAATACAATTAAATCCTTGTCATTTTCTGTATTTTAACTATGAGACTATAAAATGAATGGCACCTCAGTGTTTAAGTTTTGGTGACCTTTATTGCATAAACATGCTGCTTAAAAAATAACTCAACAATTAATGCAGATAAGAAAATTATTTCAAGGTGGCTAATCTTTAGCCGCAGACTTGGCACTAAGTCGGAGTTGTTCAAGGTGGATGTCGGACTTCATCGAGAGTGCCTCTAGCTTTACTCCTGTTTATGATATTCATGAAAAGGATATCAAGGGCCATTATAAAAGGCTGGAGGTGGCTATTTGCAGATGATATTGCTCTTTTAGCACCAAGTAAGGTGAAACTTGAAGCATTTTGCTTTTTGCCACAAAATGCAGACAACAAAGGGTGTGTCTTACATTTGAGGGGAGAAGACCTGCCCCTGGTGAAAGAGCTCAAGAGAGCACTGACAAATGGATCGGGTCAGCAGCAGCAGTTCTGAAATCATTGTAGCGGTCTGTGGTGACGAATCAGGAGCTTAGTCACTGGACAAAGCTCTATATGTATTGCTTGATCTATCTCTCTACCTCAAGAATGGTCATGAATAGTGTGCTTTGGCTGAGAAAAAACACTGTGGAGACATTGCTTGTTTGAGCATAGAACGTGCATTGTAGCACAATTCAACAGTCTCCCTGTGATGGCGCATCGTGAACACATTCTAATCCTTCACGATGTCATATTGTCATATCACCCACCTCTATCATGACCTACCTTTATCCAAGGTTACTATGTTGGTCGGCTATCTTTCCCTGACAGGGTGTGGAGTTTGTCAATCCGTAGGAGTCTCAGAGCAGATACATTGCTCCTTAGGATCAAGATGAGTCAGTTGAGGTTGTTTGGGCATCTCACAGACATGCCTCAGATTGTCTCCTGTTAGAGCTTTTTCAGGCATGTGTCTGTGGATGAAGACCCCAGGGCAGTTCCAGGACCTTCTGTAGGGATTACGTCTCCCAACTGGCTTGGGAACATCAGAGGGTCAATAGGAAGAGCTGGAATCTGTGACCAGGAATAATAATAATAGTAATAATAATAATAATAATAATAAGAGGAAGAAGAAGAAGAAGAAGAAGAAGAAGAAGAAGAATTTACAAAAATAAAGGTATAATTAAAGAATACAATAAAGAAATTATTTAAAACATTCTACGTCACAATAGTAAATCTTCTTTTGTTGAAACAGTTCAGTCAAGGCAGATGAGCTTGTGTCTGGCCTTCATGTCTTCAAAGCCTTGTGAAGTTTTGTGGCACTTAATAAGGTCAGATCTGATTAAATTTTAGGTGTGTGTAACCTCTGTGCATACTACAGAATAATAATAGTGACTCGTCATTGCACTTGTACAGTACCTGATGTCCCTGAAGAGGTTTAACCAAGCTGGTTGATGTATTAAGAGCAAGACAAATGATAGCACTGCAGCTTTCTGCAGCTTTTAGCTTGACACTGGGCCAAGTTGCCTCACATGCTTCTTCACACTAATATATGTGTCTGTAAATACTATATGAGTGTCTCAAAAGGGCAAATTTTTCACAAGTACTTTTAGGATCACATTGCTATGGACATTTTAAGCGTTACCATTATGAAACACTTAAAATATATACACGACTCAAAATAAAACAAATCAAATTAGGCTTTATGGTGATACAGTGGTTAGTGCCCCCAGTTCCAGATGCCAATATTGGCCAGTACATATGAAATATGTCAGTACAAGGAATGCATACTCTGCATTATCCCAAGCTGTAAATAAATTATCAATGACAAGTCTGCCCTGTCCAGAGTTCATTCTTGCCAATGTGCCCAGTGTTTTCTAAACACTACTGGTGCACAGGCATTTATATAATCAGAAATCAAAATAGCTAACCACCAGAACAGGGCACAAGGTGGGAAACACTCTTGGACAAGACACCAGACAAAACACTCCCTCATACTTGACCTAGCACATGCCTTGGTAATGTGGGAGCAAACTGAAGTACCCAGAGTAAACCACACATACACAGGCAGAACATACAAATTCCACACCAACTGAGCCAGAACTCAAACCTGAGTCTCTAGAACTGTGAGATGACTGCAAAAACCACTCTGCAACCATGCCACAATTTTAAGTCATATTCATACAGACATACAGACCTAACTTTGTACATAGCAAACATTTTATTTGTGGCTTGTGCCAAATTAACTTCTTAAAAATAGGCCGGAGACACAACTTTTATTACAGACAGCTTTTTCTTACAGACAAATTTCAATGTTCTGGTCATTAATTAGAAGCACAAAATACTAAGCATCTGGAAAAGTTTAGTGTCTCTTATTCTGTGTTGTAATTAAAGTATAAACAAAAATGTGTCACAGATTTACTTTGACTTTTGTTTCAATGCAGACAGTATGGACCCAAGATATTTCATGTTTTGTTTGGTCAACTTAATTTCATTCGTTAATATACATCCATTCCTGCAATTCGGGCCTGCAAATCGTTCCAAAGAAATTGGAATGATGGGCAGTTTAAGGCTAAAAAATCCAAACAAAACAAAACAAAAAAACCCTATATAATAATGTGATTTCAAACAAGTTATGTCTACAGGTGATTATAATCATGATTTGCTACAAAAAAGCAGTATCCAGTTTGAAAATCTCCAGTTTGTCAACAAATGCGTGAGAAAATTATTGATGTTTATAAATAATGTTCCTCAAAGGAAGATTGGAAAGCATTTGCGAATTTCCTTTTCTACAGTGCATAATATCATTAAACTATTCAAATAATATAGAGGAAATTCGATGCATAAACGGCAAGAGAGCAAGCCTAAACTGAACACCTGTGAAATCCAAACCCACAGGCAGTACTGCATCAAGAACCATTATTCATTAACAGTTGATATAAACACATGGGCAAGGGATTATTTGTCCAGCACTACAATATGGTTACATTCACAAATGATACTTAAAACTTTACTGTGTAAAATACAAGCCTTAGGTTAACCATGTCCAGAATTGGTGTCGACGTCTCTGTGCTTGGAGGCATCTGAGATGGACAATGGAAAAGTGTATTCTAGTCAGACAGTATTTCAAATCTGTTGGCTGATAAGGACACTGTGTGTGCCAAACCAAAAGCGAAAAATACCATCCAGACTGTTAACAGCAAAATCCAGTTCAGTATAAATCCGGTTCAAAATTCTATCATGGTATGGGGTTGTGTTAGTGCCCTTGGCAAAGGTAATTTTCACTTTTGTGATGGCAACATTAAAGCAGAAAAGTACACTGAGATTTTGGAGCAACATATGCTGCCTTTAAGAAGTCATCTTTTCCAGGGACGTCCATGCATTTTTCAAAAAGAAGATGCAAAACCTTATGTTGCACACATTACAAAGGCATGGCTTCAGAAGAAGAGGGTATGGGTACTGGACTGGCCTGCAGTCCTGACCTCTCCTCAGTAGAGAATGGGTGGAGAATATTGAAAAATGAAAAATGTGACAACAACAATCCATACTGTTGAACAATTTAAGATGCTGAAATGCAGGAATGGATGTATCTTAACAAATGAAATTAAGTGTGTGTGTGTGTGTGGGTGGGTGTGGTGTGGTGGGTGTGTGGGTGTGGTGTTGGGGCGGTGTGTCAGTAAAGTTGGGACAGTATAGAAAATGCAAACAAATAAAAACACATGGTGTCTTACATTTACTTTGATTTTATTTCATTTCAGGTTAATTGTACAGTATTGAGCCAAGATATTTAATTTTTTTAATGGTCAACATGCTAATATACATCCATTCCAAACACTTCAGGCCCCTCCAAATACATGCAACACATTTTTTTTATTAGACGATACGGCAGCAGCTAGTTTGGGACTTAAAACCAGACCAAAACATCAAATATCTTATGTTTCATACTGTCTGCAATGAAATAAAAGTCAAAAGTAAATATAAGAAACACTGTTTTTTTTTTTAATTTTGCAATTAACATATTGTACAACTATTTTGATTTGTGGTTACCATTCCTGAGGAACAAGTGTGCTCACAGGAAATAGAACGATCTGAATGTTTTTTGTTTTGGAGATGATCAAAAAAAGGGACCACTCAAAAAACACATCCTAGATCTGAATGAATGAAATATTCTCATTGAATACTTTGTTCTGTACAATGTCAAAAGTGCTGACAACAAAAAAAATCACACAAAAATCATCAATGGAAATCAAATTAATTAACCAATGGAGGCCCTGGATTTGGAGTCACACCCAAAAATTAAAGTGGAAAAACACCCACTACAGGCTGATCCAACTTTGATGTAATGTCCTTAAAACCAAGTCAAAATGAGGCTCAGTATTGTGTGTGGCCTCCACGTGCCTGTATGACCTCCCTACAACGCCTGGGCATGCTCCTGATGAGGTGGCGGATGGTCCTCTCCTGAGGGATCTCCTCCCAAACCTGGACTAAAGCATCCGAAACCTCCTGGACAGTCTGTGGTGCAATGTGACGTGGGTGGAGGAGCAAGACATGATGTCCCAGATGTGCTCAATCGAATTCAGGTCTGGGGGAACGGGTGGGGCCAGTCCATAGCTTCAATGCCTTCATCTTGCAGGAACTGCTGACACACTCCAGCCACATGAGGTCTAGCATTGTCCTGCATTAGGAGGAAACCCAGGGCCAACCGCACCATCATATGGTCTCTCACAAGGGGTCTGAGGATCTCATCTCGGTACCTAATGGCAGTCAGGCTACCTCATGGCAAGCACATGGAGGGCTGTGTGTGGCCCTCCAAAGAAATGCCACCCCCACCCATTTACCGACCCCCCTGCCAAACCGGTCATGCTGAAGGATGTTGCAGCAGGCAGCAGATTGCTTCCCACGGCGTCCTCCAGACTCTGTACATCTGTCCACATGTGCTCAGTGTGAACCTGCTTTTCATCATCGAAGTGAAGAGCACAGGGTGTCAGTGACCAATCCTGGTGTACTCTGGCAAATGCCAAGCGTCCCTGCACGGGTGTTTGGTGTGAGCACAACCCCCATCTGTGGACCGTCAGGGCCCTCGTACCATCCTCATGGAGTCGGTTTCTAAACCCGTTTGTGCAGACACATGCACATTTGTGGACTGCTGGAGGTCATTTTGCAGGGCTCTGGCAGTGTGATCCTCCTGTTCCCCCTTGCCAACAATGGCGGAGGGGTAGCGGTCCTGCTTCTGGGTTGTTGCCCTCCTACGCCCTCCTCCACGTCTCCTGGTGTACTGGCCCTTTCCTCCTGGTAGCGCCTTCAGCCTCTGGACACTACGCCTGACAGACACAGCAAACCTTCTTGCACTGCCACAGCTTGCATTGATGTGCCATCATGGATGAGCTGCACTACCTGAGCCCCACTTGTGTGGGGTTGTAGAGTCCCGTTTTGAGTGTGTCTTGCTAATTGCCAATAATTTCACCTGGTGTCTATTCCTTTTGCACAAACAAAAAAGCATGTGAAACTGATTGTCAATCAGTGTGTTGCTTCCTAAGTGGACAGTTTGATTTCACAGAAGTTTGATTTACTTGGCAGTTATATTGTGTTTTTTAAGTGTTCCCTTTATTTTTTTTTTTGAGCAGTGTATATTCCCAAACTTAATAATACTTTTTTTTTTTTTTAAAACCACAATTTAATTTAAAAAATGGTTAGAATCATGAGAAATAGGGTCAAAGAGTTCCCAGGTCAAACATTTTTTGCCTGATATTTCTGTGACTGACAGTTTTTAACAAACGGTTGGTCAAGAGGGTGGTGGCAGAGAGAGCTTTGCATAGAGGGCAGTTTTAATGACTACACAACAAGATTTGCTGAGGAGTAAAACTGGTGTCAGTTTTCAAATGTCTAATTGATATGCAACCATTTTGGCAAAAAAATGACCTCTCGTTTTGATCCATGTCAGTAGAAAAAGGTGTCTGTCAATGAGACATTCATTTCACCAACCAATCTCTTCTTCCTCCAATGTTGTTTTCATCCACTTTTCTGCACTGACTCTCCAGTTTTAGCTTAAATGAAAATAATTTACACAATGAAGGATATAAAATTTTACAGTATGGGAGGGGGAGGACAAGCATTTTCTTATGGTGAGAATGACAGCTGAGAGAATGATGGGGAGAGGGAGAAGAACAAGAGTGAATGCGAGAAACAATAAAATGTAATTGCACAGCACCGATAAATGTCCCTAATTCCTGCTCAGTTCAATGGCCAGATAGCAGACTCACATTATTTCATTTAGCACAGCCACAAAGCATCATTCATACCAGTGATGGGCTTTACTGCATGACAATTCCTTTAATCAGAATGGTGGGAAAACTGAAATTACAATGTCGATGGTTCCACCATACCCCCAAACCACCCCACTCATTTCCTGAAGGTAAAACTAATTACATTTCTATTATTGTGCTAATATGTGGCCTCAACCAAGAAGCATATCTAATTATTCTGTTATTTGTTATATCTTTATTCAGTACAGGAATGGGAAAGGAATCAATTTCAACTTTGCCAATGTGTTGATGGGTACCAATGAAGGTTTTGTGACAGCACTTGGTTGAGGCTCTAGAAAAATTTAATTGTTGGATTCGTAAATCAAGAACAATGAACTGGTCACACATTTGTAGTACTTGCAGCTCTACCACTTACTATTGACCACTTTCAGGGTCAAAATAGTAAGATAAGTTTTACTGCTGATTTGAATACAAAGGACATGAAATCAGTACACTACCATGACTATTAGCACTATACTATTAAAATGTTTTCACTTTTTAGCTGAGTTTCTAAATAAAAGAAAAGAAAAATATATCTGTGAAATCACTTTGAAATCAATAGTGCAATAACAGAACAAAATGGTTGATTAGAGTTTTGAAAATCAATTTTTCATTTTCCTCTGAAGGTGGGAGCTTAAAATCACAGAAATAGAAGAAGATTTTTTGAAAGCCATTTCGAGCCATTCCCAATTGATACCTTAGACTCATAAAACGTTCATTACCTTACAAAAAATAAGTTTACGCAAGTGTGGAATTAGTATAATTATTTTAAACTAAAAATAAGTAACTATGCTTTCAGTTGACTTTTTATGTACTTATCAGATATATAATAAACAAAGTATACTTGGTTTATACTGACAGATACGTGTATATATACACGTACGTGATTTAATACACACACACACACACACACACACACACACACACACACACACACACACAATTGTACAGAACCTGATCTTTTGATGAATATGTATTTTAAACATAATCGAACTATAAACGGACACATCATTTTAAACTATGTTTCTTAATGTTCCTCTTGTTTCTATAACGTTTCCATCCAAGTCACAAATGGTTTCTCACAGCCTGCTGTGTGCATGAGGTCAGTCATTTTGACCACAGTTATTGGTTGGCGCTGTTAGAATCGTTTGAAATTCCGGTGACTGCATCAGAGTCAGAGACTGTTTGAGAAGACTTTGTAAACATTTTCAAAGACCAAATGCATCGAAATTATGGGAATACTTCAAACTGGCACAAAACACAAGGGTGGTTTGTACACTGTATAAAGCTTTAATGGGATACCACAGCAGCACGAGCACAATGCACAAGCACCTGAAGAGAAAACACACAGACGGATGATGGATGACCAGAAAAGACAAGTGTTCTCTATTCATGTTTTACCATTAGTAGGAAAATTATTTTGAGCCTGGTTGTCCTTGTAGCTGCTAAATTACTAATTTTTAAAGCCATAAATATTACGGTTTGCCATATTAAAAAACGAATGACGAACCATAAAAACCAAAGAATAAGGGTTTTCCCAAATGCAGTTAGCTCCAGATGGAAATGGTGAACCAAAATATAAATAACAAAAAGAAACCAAAGAATAAGGGTTTTCCCAAATGCAGTTAGCTCCAGATGGAAATGGTGAACCAAAATATAAATAACAAAAAGAAACAAAAGAATAAACTAAAAAGAAGCAAAAATAAACTAATAAGGAAACCCACGGCGTAAGCGTACAACGCCGCTATTCACAATACGCTTACGATGTGGCTCCACTGCGCCAATGGCGTAACGGGTCTGCGCATGCGCAGTACGCAAAATCACGAGCGGAGCTTCCGCAGATGCGTGCCACACAAATAATGAACAATGAGAGCCCGCAGGAGTGTGGCACGGAGGCGGGGAGTGAAGAGAACGAAGTTAAACAACACTGTGTCTTCTTCAAAGCACCCGATCGCGTGGAGGGGGTGACGGCGTGAGAGAGGAGACATGGGCGAGGCTCTCACAGAGTGGAGAAGCCCTGCGAAAGTAAAAGTAAACAAACAAAACCTATCCCTACTCTAAATTAGGTCCCTATCTTACCGAGCTACCTCCTGATAGCCCCCGTCTGAGCATCTTGATACCTCCAGACGTACGCTGCCCCCCCAGAATAAACAAACAAACAAAGAGAATAAGTGTCCGGAACGCCGTTATCAGCTGCGGCAGGGCAAATGCATGAGTGCGTCAGGCTGCCAGGCAGTTGCATGGGGAGGAATGTTGCGACACCGTGTGAGCCATAAAGGTTTGCCTATATGGGCTCAGCAACAGGTGTCACCACTTAACTGTGGAATACCCGGGAAGGGCTGACGCAAGCGCGATCGTGCTGAAGGTGCTCACGCTGCCATGCAGGGTCAAATACTGGCCACTAGCGGCCACAGACTGACCCATAATAATAAAGTCATTTGACTGCTACCGTAGAATTCCCAGTATTTGAGTATTGTTTAGGCTGAATTTGGGCTCATTCTGTCTTTAGTGCATGTTGGACTTGATGATAAACACAACATATAGTGTTTTAATGGTTTAGGTTAATATAATTAAATGATTAAGTTAAAGTAAAATAGATAAAATAGGGACTATATGTCTTTTTTATTACAGATACTGTACATGTGTGTGTGTGTGTGTGTGTGTGTGTGTGTGTGTGTTTTAGGCCACCATTAGATTTGTTGTTTCAGCCATGGTGTAAAGACCATATATGAATTTTGTTCATTCCAATCTTTGTGAGCTTTAGCATAACTTAACCGTTTCGCACAGTTCAAGAACGTGGTTTCTTGGCTGCTTCCCTTCCAAAATCATGAGTTCCTGATCAAGCTACTTTTTGTAGAAGGCTCAGCTTGACATCCTTATCTCGAGAGATGCCGTTATTGGGGAAGTCACATAAAATATTTGGTACTGTACAATATAGAATGTATAATGGTGGCCTAAGACCTTTGTATAGTACAATATATGAAATATATATATACATATGACAAATTTGTTTTACAACTGTCTTTTTATTTTGCTGATAGTATTACCCAACGGCATGTGAAGGAACAAGGATGGAGGGTCATATGTCACTCTTTCTGTCAGTGCTTTAATGAGTGGAGGCAGAGAGAAGTAGCTTTTGACAATACCCATGTACAGGCATTTCAGACCGATGCAGCACAGGAAATCTAAACAAGGTGGGAGGTTGGGATGACTTACAGTGATGTTGCTACAAACTCTGTTTTTAAGTGCAACTGCCCTGAACCCCATAGACTGAAAATCTCATTCCCAGGTGAAAGCCTGAGACTGCACATGAAAGCATAAGCCATTGTACTGGACGCAAAGAGGAGAGCACCCAAGAATCAAGAGCAGCATCACACCACAGAGACCCAAACATGAACAGATATTAGAGAGAAGAGGTCTGTGTCTTTGCTGGACACATTGCTTGGGTCGGACTCAGAAGACACAACTGGCCTGTATGACAGTGGGGACAAGGCAGACGATGTCATCAACCATTTAATGAGGGTACAGCCTCTGCCCAAAAATGCAGATCCTCTGCAATGTTGGAAATGAGGCAAGGTTTCCTTCTCTAACTGTTCTTGCAAATACTTATGTGTGTCTACTTGACGTATCAACACCTTCCTAGCATGTCTTCTCTGCAGCTGGAATATAGTTTCCAAGGAAAGAGCTTGCCTAAGTCCAGAACATGTGGACATGCGGACTTTCTTACATTACAACAGACACGTCTAATAGATATTTGGTTCTAACACTCGAGTTGGACTTCAAACTGGACACCATTGTCTATTATACTTTAAATATGTTGCACTTTGTTTATTATGCAGACCTTTTTTTTTTTACTTTGAAATGGTTTTAAAATAAGCTTGTATTTCTTTGGGAGTTGCACGACTGACTTAATAAGCCATCTTTTTTGTTTATTCTTTTGATGCTGGAGATACCAACTTACTTAAGAAGCCCTCTTTTATTGCCACCTTAAAACCTAGAGTCTGCACTATTGTTTGCAAATTATGTTTTGTGCTGTATCCTTATGACGTACAGTTTGTGGTTAAAATAAAATGAGCTTAAATGAGCTTATCAATTAGATTTTTTGAAGGAAAATCTAATTAGTAAAATAGTAAATAGATTAATCGACAGGCTTTTGTACTATTTTTGTACAGAATTTTAGCATAATAAGTACAAAAGTAGTTGTTTCAATTTAACACTAAGTTTACTGATCATTAGTGTGCTACAAGTACACTTTGGTCCACAGTAGCATAATCAAGTTTTATATTCTTGTGTCTACTCTTTAAGCAGGGGTGTTTTGAACTGGAATTTGGGTTGTTAAGTTCATACATTTTGGCAGGAAATGCAATATTTGTTTGAAAATTGTCATTTAGCAAGAAAACAAATATGTTCTTAATCCTGAATGTCTTGTGAATGTTAAATGTATAATCCATCGGTATTGTTCATATTAGTTAATACTATTTCCAAAGAAGTATAGAAATAGTACACTTCTAAGTATACTTCTAGTACACTGATATTAGTATACTTGCTACATAAAGTGTACTTGGAAAATTTACTTGTACTTTACTTACTATACTTAATAAAATGAACTTTAAGTATACTGTTTACTGGGTTTACTGTTTACAGTATACTGGGTTACTAGCACAGCAGGTTTTGGACTTGAGAAAAACAATATTGTATGAGGCATATGTGGATAGTAATGAACTACATTTACTCAACTATTACATCACATTTACATAACTATTTGATCAAATTTACTATCTAGAGTAATTCTAATTTGGGATAGCTTTTCTGTATTTTAAATGAGAAATCACAGATGGGAGATGGTGCCATGCTGGATTTAATTACATTATCTTTTGTCCTATGTGTGTATTTCTACACAGATGTATGTATGATTGAGAAATTCATGGCGTGCAGGATTCTGATTTGATGTTTGCTGTATTTTTTGTCCTCATGCTGCTGTATACTTGGTTTAGTGAAATGGCACTGCTGGTTATCTAATAAAGAGGATTTGTTTTCACAGATAAGAGCAGGGGTGCCAGAGTAGTGCAGCAGTCTAATATGCTAGCCCTGGGTTCGAGCTCTGGCAGCACCATCTTGCCAAGTGAGTCATCATATTGCAGACACAGCTGATTGTGTTGCAGGAGTAACCCCTATCCAACCGTACAATGCACTGCCATTTCTTCTAGGGTACACTTATGCTATCTTTTGTAACGAAAATATGAATAAAAGTTTCAGTGCAAATCAATGTTAAATAAACAATAAAAAAACTCAAGTAATTATTCGGATGAGTACGTTTATTGAAGTAAACTATATTTAAAATGAACAGTACTTTCACTTGAGTAACATTTTTAGCTATGATACAATATTGACCCCTCTACCAAACACTGATTAAACTCCTCAGTGTACATTTAAATTATGATGGATTTGTTAGAACAACAACCCCTTCTTAAATCAGGGAGCATCTGTACAATACAGCCCCATTAATGCATATAAAGCCTTATAAAGTGTAGATTTTCTGGGGGTCTGGAATGGATTCATTCAATTTACATTATTCCTTATGGGAACAATTTGCTTGGTACTCAATGTTTTCAGTTCTTGACAAGTCTTCTGGTACTAATTAACAACTAGAACCGAGCTAACACTGTACTTCTTATGATAAGAATGTAAAATACTAAGTCTAAAATCAACAATACAATACCCGAAATCAAGACTCATCAGAAATTAATTTCTGTATGCTGGAAACTGCCATCCTAGCTATCCATAGATATTACTGCACTGAACTATATATTTTTTTACTGTAGTAGCTCCCACATTCTCATCATATAGTACATATGGTGAGTCATTTACTTATTATCATCTAAATGCAGCATTCAGAATAACAATAGTCTCTGCTCCTATTCAGAACTATTCAGCTTCATCATACATACAGTATGTTCATCATACAGACAGTGCTGCCTGACCATGTGTAGTCTGTTCTGTTGTACCCTACTGAAGATCCAACCCAAAATTTGTTTTATACAAATGCTCATCTTAAAATCAAACTCTAAATTTTAAAGGCCCTGAAGCCCTCTAAAAATTGGATGTAGTAATTGTATTCCTACCCTATTTTGAAAAAGCAACATTTCTGTTGTTGTCCACTCAAATCATTCAAATGTCCACCCAAAGATGATGTCCTAGTAATGCCTCTGCTGCCTTTAACGGAAATTCATTGTTGAGTAAATCATTAACAATATGACAGCGCAACTAAGATAGTAAAATATCTTTCATATCTACATGTGAAATGTGCAAGGTGTCTTTGTGTACTAGGACCCTAACCAGCTAGCTATTAAATACGGCAGAAGGATATGGAGGCATTTTCAAATTGCCTAATCATTGATATTCATAGAGATTATGTAGTGTTGTGGGTTTTTGTCATGTGCCTATGCAAATAAATAAATAAATCATCTCCTTAAGATGTATTAGTTGTGAACTGCTGTGCTCAACTTATTTTTAGAGAGACAACACAACCTTCTTTGCCAGTCACTGACATTCAAACAGGTGTCACACAGTGTTAACATTTGGTTAAATGATCTGAAAACAGCTTGCCTGAGGCAGCAACAGTACACAGCCTAATCCAAATGTGATTGTGGAATCCCTCGTCACAAACTTTCCCTGGCCAAATTACAGGTCAAACTTTCTAATTGAAAAAGGAAAACAAGCTTACCTTCATAAATGTTACTAAAGTTTGAGTTTGTAAGTTTGTAAATATTTAGACTGCTTTCCAGAGGATTAACTAGCATTTTTGGAAGATCACACTTCGTGCAATTTTATAAGTAGTATTCTCGCTGAAATAATAAATGTCCTTAAAGCACTCTAAAACAAAGAGGCCATGTACACTGCTGACTTGCTGCCATTAGTTCTGCCAAGGAACAAATATCAGAGCTATTGATCGCTAAACTTAGAAATATCCTCTCTTTTAATGATGCAGAAAAACTTGTTCATGCGTTTATAACCTCAAGGTTGGATTACTGTAATGCCTTACTTACTGGATGCTCTAGTAAATCTATAAATAAACTTCAGTTAGTTCAGAATGCAGCTGCCCGAGTGCTAACTCGAACTAGAAAATTTGATCATATCACTCCTGTTCTATCATCACTGCACTGGTTACCAGTCAAATTCCGCATTGATTACAAATAACTTCTTATAACTATAAAAGCTCTACATGGCCTGGCCCACACATTATCTGAGTGACCTCTTAGAGTCTTACAAGTCCAACTCGTCTACTTCGTTCGCAGGGTGCAGACTTCTTTTTAGTTCCTAGAATTAAAAAAGTCACAGCAGTGGGAAAAGGCTTTCTCATACATGGCCCCCCAACTAGAATAGAATAAAACTTCCCACTTTCGTTCGAGATTCAGACACCCTCCAAAGTTTTAAGTCTAGGCTAAAAGACATACTTATTACGCAGGATTTTGACTAGATTTAGACCAGGTTGCATGGTTTTGGGTTGCTGGGGCCGGAGTCTGGAGTCATGTCTGGCCTGCCTGCCTTGTCTGCTAGCCGGGTAGTGTCGAGTGGGTCGGTCTGGCTGAACTATGCTTCGGTCCTCGTGATTCTTGACTCATGCTTCCTTGCCTTAGAATAAGGGCTGAGCTGGGGGTTCATAGTCCAA
This sequence comes from Ancistrus triradiatus, assembly GCA_025084515.1. Taxonomy (NCBI): domain Eukaryota; kingdom Metazoa; phylum Chordata; class Actinopteri; order Siluriformes; family Loricariidae; genus Ancistrus; species Ancistrus triradiatus. The sequence continues at coordinate 249,738 of JAJAGP010000849.1, read as the reverse complement.
AGAGTCTTATGGTGATCAGAGACGTTGGGTTGCTGGTCTTCTGCCGCTCGTGGGGTTGCCAATGTCTCATGTGATCCCTCTTGGCTGTGTTTCCTACCAGTAATCCTCTTTCTAAGCTTTCTAGCTATGCTGCTATAGCTAATGCTGCCCGGGGTCTCATGCTAACACTTGGCATCAGTGATTGACATGGCATCAGTGATTGTAATAGTAAACACTGTGCTCTTAATCAATAACTAATTACATTTGCTGTTTTCTCTCCGAGCTGTGGTTTCCGGCAGTTCCCGGCCCCACACATGATGTTCAATCTGATGGAGCTCCACTGTGCATAATTCACATTTTATTTTCGACCATGACTCCATGACTTTATTTTCGCTCTTAGATTTATCATCATACCTGGGCCACTTAATGTCGATGTGCATACTTCACATTCTATTCGAACTTTGACTGTTTTCTCTCCGAGCTTGTGTTCCGGCAGTTCCGGCCCCACCACATGATGTTCATCTGATGGAGCTCCACTGTGCATAATTCACATTTTATTCGACCATGACTCCATGACTTTTAGTTCGCTCTTAGATTTATCATCTACGCCGCCCAAGGAGGTTGGGTCCCTTTCTGAGTCTTGGTCCTCCCAAGGTTTCTTCCTAGAACTAGGGAGTTTTTCCTTGCCACTGTCGCCCTAGGCTTGCTCAATTTGGGATTGGACGTAGTTATTAGGAGATAATCTAAACTTGTAAAGTTGCTTTGAGACAATGCTCCATTGTAAAAAGCGCTGTATAAATAAATCTGACTTGACTTGACTTGATACATATTACAAATGTATTTATATAGCACTTCTTTACAGCAGAGCATTCACTCAAAGCAGCTTTACAAATTTCTAGGTCCACAGTCCCGACTGAGAAAGCCTACAGTGACAGAGGCAAGGAAAAACATTCTAAATGTGATGAGGAAGAAATCTTTTGAGGGCCCAATCTCCTTAGGAAGCCACATATTTCCTCCATCAGCCTTCTTCACTCATTCATTTTATGAGGCCGCATCCTTTTCCCTGATAATAAAGCCCTGAGTTACAAGTATGTCTGGACTGCAGGAACTGTCTCTTGCTCTTTAAATAATGCATGAGCTCTCTCATCTTTCCCCTTCTATCTGCCTTGACAAATGTCAGAGGTGAGCGGAGGGGAAGTGTGAACAGAACACTTCTTCACATAACTTAAGTGCTTAGAGTGCAGAACAACCCAAATCCCTCCATCTACACATACACAAACACAAAAACATGCAGAAGCACTCCCAGTAAACCAGTCAAACTACACAAAGAATGAGTCAAGCACACCTGCTAAAGCTCTACCTCTGCTGCCTGCTATCCATACTCTATCATTTATGTGTCCTCTATAGTAAATAGCCAGGATCCATCTAAAAAACTAAAAGGAAATGTTATTATAAGTACAACAAGATCTCATATTGGCCCTATTTCCAGTGATTGAGCTTTGATATGTTTTCAGCACTTGAGCACGAGTTCCGTATCAGTCTGGGCACTTATGAATTTCCATCATGTTAGAAAGATGGATTAAACTACACACTTGAAAATGACTATAGTATAAGGCATTCTGACCCAGGGGTTTTTGATTAACAAAGACTGTTCTAAAAGTTGAAGGCATCGTGCAAAATGTACAAAGCAGAAAATCATATTGCTTGATAATAATATTATAAATTTTAACACTAACAAGTAAATGCATGTGAATATGGCAGTGACTAGGTAATGCATTTCCCAAAAATTATAATATATGGTATGTTGTGTCTGATTTTGCTAAGATCTGGTTTTATTTACATATGTGTTGTGTTTATACACCACCACGAATTATTATGACCAATATTATGTCGAATAACATTGTTTATCTTGTTACAGCTATGCATGTCAGGGTTCTGGGATATATTAAACATTGGACAAACAGTCCGTTCTCATACTTGATGTGTTGGATGCGAAGGAAAGGGCAGATATAAGGATCTCAGAGACTTTGACATGATACAATGTATAATAGTAAAACTGGGTCAAAGCATCTTCAAAACAGCAAGGCTTGTGGGGTGCTCCTGGTCAGCAGTGATAAGAAAGCACAAATCACAAATCGTGACAGGGTGCTGAATGCCCAAGACTTATCGATACATGAGGGCAACAAAAATATGCGTGTATTCTGAACCAACAGAAGGCCTGTTGTCACACAATTCAAAGATATTTTAAATGCTTATTACAGGTGGAATGTGTCACAACATATTCCCTAACCCTGCTAACCCCTTCCCACCTTCAAATGTGCCCACAATGGTGATGAGAGACTTTCAAACAAGTTCTAAAAGTAGATAAAGATAACCGAGTAAAATGAATGAGACAAAAATATTATACTTGGTCAAATGATTGAATATTACATATTAGTGAGTGGCAAAAGTATGTGAACCTTTGCTTTCAGTATCTGGTGTGACCGCCCTGTGCAGCAATAACTGCAACTAAATGTTTCCTCTAACTGGAATAGTGGTGGTTTTTCTCACATTAACTGCTCACTTCAGATCCTTCCACAACATTATGATTGGACTAAGGTCAGGACTTTGACTTGGCCATTCCAAAACATTAACTTTATTCTTCTTTAACCATTCTTTGGTAGAATGACACGTGTGCTTAGAGTCGTTGTCTTGAAGCATGAACCACCTTCTCTTGAGATTCAGTTCATGGACAGACGTCCTGACATTTTCCTTTAGAATTCTCTGCTATAATTCAAAATTCATTGTTCCATCAATGATGGCAAGCCGTCCTGGTCCAGATGCAGCAAAACAGGCCCAAACCATGATACTACCACCACCATGTTTCATAGATGGGATAAGGTTCTTATGCTGGAATGCAGTGTTTTCCTTTCTCCAAACAGAATGCTTTTCTTTTAAACAAGAAAGTTCTATTTTGGTCTCATCCATCCACAAAACATTCTTCCAATAGCCTTCTGGCTTGTCCACATGATCTTTAGCAAACTGCAGACGAGCAGCAATGTTTTTTTTGAAGAGCAGTGGTTTTCTCCTTGCAACCCTGCCATGCATACCATTGTTGTTCAGTGTTCTTCTGATGGTGGACTCATGAACATTAACATTAGTCAATGAGAGAGAGGTCTTCAGTTGCTTAGAAGTTACCCTGGGCTTCTTTGTGACCTCGCCAACTATTACACGCCTTGCTCTTGGAGTGATCTTTGTTGGTCGACCACTCCTGAGGAGGGTAACAATGGTCTTGAATTTCCTCCATTTGTACACAATCTGTCTGACTGTGGATTGGTGGAGACCAAACTCTTTAGAGATGGTTTTGTAACCTTTTCCAGCCTGATGAGCATCAACATCTCTTTCTGAGGTCCTGAGAAATTTTCTTTGTTCATGCCATGATACACTTTAACAAACATGCATTACGAAGAGCAGACTTTGATAAATCTCTGTTCTTTAAATAAAACAGGGTGCCCACTCACACCTGATTGTCATCCCATTGATTGAAAACACCTGACTCTAATTTCACCTTCAAATTAACTGCTAATCCTAGAGTTTCACATACTTTTGCCACTCACTAATATGTAATATGTCACTAATATTGGATCATTTTCCTCAATAAATAAATGTCCAAGTATAATACTTTTGTCTCATTTGTTTAACTGGGTTCTCTTTATATATTTTTAGGACTTGTGTGGAAATCTGATGATGATTTCATATTTATGCATATTTATGCAGACATAAGGATTCACAACATTCAAGCACCACTGTACATATTATTATGACCCTAGTGAGCAAGCCAAAATTTAAAAAAGATGCAACAAAAATAAAATGAGGAAATAAAACATACTGTAAACACAAAGACTATGATAAATAATCAATTAATAGTTCTATTAATGTTCATACTCACTTTATCCAATTCAGGCTTATGCAGAGCCAAGACCTAACTGGCAGCACAAGGCTTAAGGTGCGAACCCAACCCTAGACAGGGAGCCAGTACATCACAGAACACATGCAGACAGACACACACACTCACTTAGTCACACTGGGACACTTTATAGACACCAGCTCCCCTAACGCATCTTTGGAATGTGGGAGTCCACAGAGGAAACCCACACAGTCTGGCCTGGGAATCGACTGCTAGTATATTTCATATTCAACTTTGTAATACATTTTTGCAACACACTTTTGATTGTTGCATGTTTACTGAAATTTGAGTTAATGTCCTCTTAATATGCCTACAGTACTGTAGTGAAATTATTTCTATGTAGAAGACATCAGGATTTTTTTGCTAAATAAAATTCCTTTCCAGTTTCAGTGGTGCTTGAAAGTTTGTGAACCCTTTAAAATGTTCTATACTTCTGCATAAATATGACTTAAAACATTATCACATTTTCACACAGTCCTAAAAGTAGATAAAGAGAACCCAGTTAAACAAATGAGACAGAAATATTATTCTTGTTCATTTATTTATTGAGGAAGTGATCGAATATTACATATTAGTGAGTGGCAAAAGTATGTGAACCTTTGCTTTCAGTGTCTGGTGTGATCTTTTCCAGTCTGATGAGCATCAACAACTCTTTTTTCTGAGGTCCTCAGAAATCTCCTTTGTTCATGACATGATACACTTTAACAAACATGTGTTACGAAGAGCAGACTTTGATAGATCCCTGTTCTTTAAATAAAACAGGGTGCCCACTCACACCTGATTGTCATCACATTGATTGAAAACACCTGACTCTAATTTCACCTTCAAATTAAATGCTAATCCTAGAGATTCACAATCTTTTGCCACTCACTAATATGTAATATTGGATCATTTTTCTCAATAAATAAATGACCAAGTATAATATGTTTGTCTCATTTGTTTAACCGGGTTCTCTTTATCTACTTTTAGGACTGAAAATGTGTTGATGTTTTAGGTCATATTTATTCAGAAATATAGAAAATTCTAAAGTGTTCACAAACTTTCAAGTACCACTATACATTCACTTTATTAAGTACACCTTGCTAGTACTGGGTTGTTCCCTATTTTGCCTTGACAACTACCTTAATGCTTCGTGGCAGAGATTGAACTAGGTGTTGGCAACATTCCTCAGAGTTTCTGGTCAGAGCTTTTGGCTGCACATCCATGATGCGAATTTCCAATTCCACATGTTGCGAGCATTTTGGTTATAATTGTGTTGGCAAGGTATTTTGGAAATGTGGTGAATATGTGAATGTTTCTACCATAATGTAATATACTCCATCTCTCTTGCCTCTCCCTCTCAGTTGTGCGCACAAGCGTGCCACTTGTGTAGCGGGAATTATGAAGCTGAGCATGTAAACTTATTGATTTTCTCCGTATTTTTGTTTTCTTTTACTGGCCACTCGGTTTTATTTTGCTTTTGAATGTACCATGGTAGAAAACAAACCTGGAACAATTCACCGAAGCATCACTATTGCTCGTTTTCCCATGAACAAACTAAGTTGAGGATATTACCCTAGATCGGAGGAAGTAAAGCTCACTCCGGCCCTGGATCTTCGTAAGGAAGGTGAAGACACCAAGCTCCCTTGAGCTCTCTAACCACGGTCGTGTGTAAGTTAAATCAGGAAAGGTAAGACACAACATCCCAAAGGTGCTCTATTAGATTGAGGTCTGGTGACTGTGGAGGCCATTTGAGTACAGTGAACTCACTGTCATGTTCAAGAAACCAGTTATGTGTTATGTTGTCATTCCAAATTCTAGAAAATCATCCGACCAGACTATCTTCTACTGTCCATGTTCTATTGTGTACTGTGAGAATTGTATCCTCAGTCGATTGCTCTAGGCTTACAGGAGTGGCACCCAGTGTTGTCATCTGTCACTGTAGTCCATCTGCTTCAAGGTCTTGGTGTGCTGTGCATTCACAGATGCTCTTCTGCATACCTTGGTTGTAAAGAGTGGTTATTTGAGTTACTGTTGCAGCTTGAACAAATCTGTCCATTCTCCTCTGACTTCAATAAGACATTTTCACACAGGGAACTGTCGCTCACTGAATATTTTTCGGACCATTCTCTCTAAACCCAAGAGATAGCTGTGCGTGAACATCTCAGTAGATCAGCAGTTTCTGAAATACTCAGAAATAGCCTGCCCATCTAACACCAACAACATGCTTCTCCATTCTGATGCTCAGGTTTAACTTCAGTAGGTTGTCTTAACCATGTCTACATGTCTAAATGTGATGAGTTGCTGCAGTGTGCTTGGCTGATTAGATATTTGCATTAAGAAGCAGTTGCACAGGTGTACCTAGTAAAGTGGCTGGTGAGTGGATATACAACATTCCAATGTGAAGCAGAGTTCACTATTTTATGTGCAGCAATTACAATATTGGTTTGGCACAAATATTTTACTGACATAGTCAGTTATTTTAAATATCTGATCTCATAAGCACAAATTACCTATATCTATACCATTAGTGATGAATGACACAGATATTCTGTAGCAGGTCCATCAGCAAATATGCTAAGCAGTAATCTTTTCAATTGATGGATGGAGTTGAAGAATAAGAGGAGGTTTTTCATGGTTTGTGATGGGCCACTCTTAGTACCTGCATATTGAAATCTTAATTCCAAAGCATCAAGAGGTAGAAAGTGATAAATAGTTTGGTAAAATTTAGAGGGGGTAGGGGGACTGTAACATATTTGGGCTTTACCAAATAGCAGTGCAGTTACACATAGATCTACTTTACTAGACTACTTCTATTATTTTTAGACTTTTTACTTCCTCTCCACCACATTTTCATGTAAAACATTGTACTTTTCACACCACAGCATTCATAAAAAATGGGTATTTACTTGTGGGCTAGTTGTTAAGGTAATGGGCTATGGATCAGAAGGTCCAGAATTCAAATTCCACCTCTGCTAAGCTGCTGCCACTGTTGGGTCCTTGAGCTAAGCCCTTAACCCACAATTAAGTTGATTGTAAGAATGTATCAACTGTAAGTCACTCTGGATAAAGGTGTCTGCTAAATGACATAAATGTAAATGTACTAGCATTATTTGTACTATCACTGGTACAGTGATAGTACAAATATGAGGTACAGTACTGTGCAAAAGTCTTAGGCCAACAATAGATAAGATATACGATTGCTTTAGCATAATGACCATATATATGTCACACTCCACGGCGGCACGCACCACTCCCGCCATGTCTCGGACCTATCAGGAAACACCATGGCGATCGGATTAACGATTGCATTCAGCTGTGGGGCTTCCTACATAAGCGCACCCGTGAGAGACTCTTACCGCGGATTATCGTTTGTCCTCCATGTCCCTACGCGCCGCACCGCTCGGCCCCGCGTCTGTCGTTTGTATAATAAATAAAATCCCTTTATTTTGAACCTGCGTTTGTCTCCTCGTTCCTCTCGCCTCCCGGCGTTACAGTATAATCCGCCGAAATGGAGACAGCAGGTGTCCCCGATTTTTCCTTCCTCCCCGGCCGTTTCAACGGCGATCCAGCCCGTTGCCGACCTTTTATTAATAATTGTTTTCGTTATTTTAGTTTATACCCCATGGAGACTGAGTATGCCAGGGTATCTTTTGTTTTTCTTCACCTTATGGGTGAAGCCCTTACCTGGGCCACTCAGTTATGGCCGATGCTTCGGACTGGAACCGTTGGGCAGCTTTTCGAGAAGCTGAACTTTTGTTTTGGCTCTTAGTTTCCCGGACACCAAAACCGCAGGTTCCAGTGTTTTCGAACACACCCGCCCTGTCCGGTCGGCTTTGGCTGGTCATATGCTGGATCCTCAGCTCACCACCAGCCGGACCAGTTTGACCAAGCGTCGGCAAGCGCGGGTAACGCCCGACGATTCGGTTTCTGACCGCCCTAATTCCGTGTCCGTGTCCCTAGTCGACCCTCTAGTAGCGGGTATTCATGACCCAGACCACATTGAGTCGTTGGTTGAGCCTATAGCACCACCTGGCCCCGTACAGGGTTTTTTTGCGCCTTCTGACCCCGCGTCTGAGCCAGACAGCTCCACGCTTGGGGATCATGATCACCGGTGGTTGCCACCGACCCCTGCGCCTCGCTCTAGACCGGTTTCAGCGCCGCGATCGTCGGTCCCGATCCCTGCACCACGGGCTTTCACAAAACGGACGGTTTCTTCACTAGCGATTGCACCCATTCCCGCACCTCGGAAGTCCGTGCCAGTATCTGCTCTGAGGCTGTCTGTTTCAGGACCTGTGTCTGCTCCAAGAGCAGCAGTACCAGTGCCAACACCGAGAGTGAAGGTTCCCGTGGCCGTGCCGAGGGCAGCAGATCCAGTGTCTGCATCCAGGCCGTCAGCAGATCCAGTGGCTGCATCCAGGCCGTCAGCAGATCCAGTGACTGCATCCAGGCCGTTAGCAGTTCCAGTGGCTGCTTCCAGGGCGTCAGCAGTCTCAGAGACCGTGCACCCGTCTGAGGCCTTCCCAGAGGCCGTGCACCCGTCTGAGGCCTTCCCAGAGGCCGTGCACCCGTCTGAGGCCTTCCCAGAGGCCGTGCCACCCGTCCTGAGGCCTTTCCCAGAGGCCGTGGCAACGGCACCGTCTGAGGCCTTCCCAGAGAGGCCGTGCAACCCGTCTGAGGCCTTCCCAGAGGCCTTGCACCCGTCTGAGGCCTTCCCCAGAGGACATCTCTCCAAAAGAGAACCCGTCCAGAGGACATCTCTCCCAAAGAGACCGTCCAGAGGACGTCTCTCCCAAAGAGACCCGTCCAGAGGACACGTCTCTCCCAAAGAGACCCGGTCCAGAGAACGTCTCTCCCAAAGAGACCGGTCCAGAGAACGTCTCTCCCAAAGAGACCCCGTCCAGAGATGTCGTCTCTCCCAAAGAGACCCGTTTCAGAGACTGTCCCCTCTCCCAAAGGAGACCCCTTTCAGAGACTGTCTCCTCCACGGAGACCCCTTTCAGAGACTGTCTCCTCCACGGAGACCCGTTCAGAGACTGTCTCCCTCCACAGAGACCCTTTCAGAGACTGTCTCCTCCACGGAGACCCGTTCAGAGACTGTCTCCCTCCAGGAGACCCGTTCAGAGACTGTCTCCTCCACGGATACCCGTTCAGAGACTGTCTCCCCTCCACGGAGACCCGTTCAGAGACTGTCTCCTCCACGGAGACCCCTTTCAGAGACTGTCTCCTCCACGAGACCCTTTCAGAGACTGTCTCCTCCACGGAGACCCCGTTTCAGAGACTGTCTCCTCCACGGAGAAGACCCGGTTCAGAGACTGTCTTCCTCCACGGAGACCCGTTCAGAGACTGTCTCCTCCGGGGAGATCCAGCAGTTCGTCCACGACCCTGCTCTCCAGCAGCTTGTCCACGACCCTGCTCTCCGGCAGCTCGTCCACGACCCTGCTCTCCGGCAGCTCGTCGTCGTCTCCGCTCGCCAGCGTCACGTCGTATTTCTCGCTCGCCAGCGTCTCATTGGTGCCTCCGCGCGCCAACAGCCCGACTGCTGGCAGTCCCTTCCTAGGGTCCGCCCGGCGAGAAGACCTCCCGAGACGAGGCTACACCCGGGGGTCTCTTTCTGGAGTCCTAGAAGTCCTCTGGAGTCTTTCTGGAGTCTTGGACCTATCAGGAAGCCCCACGGCGATCGGATTAACGATTGCATTCAGCTGTGGGGCTTCCTACATAAGCGCACCCGTGAGAGACTCTTACCGTGGATTATCGTTTGTACTCCATGTCCCTACGCGCCGCACCGCTCGTCGCCGCGTCCCTACGCGCCACACCGCTCGTCGCCGCGTCCCTACGCGCCACACTGCTCGTCGCCGCGTCCCTACGCGCCTCACCCTTTCCGGGTTATCCTGGTCACCATTAAGGTATTGTTTGTTCTGTTCACTTCCGTGTTTTATTTATTTCACACCCACTTTGCGTTGTTTTGTTTCATACCCGTTTTGGGGTATTTTCCATGCCAGTTTTCCGGCTTCGGCCCTTTTACGTTGTCCACCTGTTTTCGGTCCTCACCCATCGTTTCGCTGTGTTTCTTTTGGTTGTCGTTTGTATAATAAATAAAATCCCTTTATTTTGAACCTGCGTTCGTCTCCTCGTTCCTGTCGCCTCCCGGCGTTACAATATAATTATTTCCCAGTCTCTATATCAGAATACAACTAGAAAATACAGAACATTTGTATGCAGTATTTAAGAAAGTGGGAGACAAAAAAACAGCTTCTATAGGCTACAATGGCAAGTATTTAGTGTGATCTCCCCATACACAATAACAGCATCTGGCAGCTTCACTGGGATGCTAGCTTGATCCTTCTACAGTAAGAAGCTTGAAACAGTGGCTTAACAGTGAAATACTGGACACCACTTTTCGACCCTTAGTAAAAACCATAAACCTTCATCCATCTGTTCAGTTCAATTATACTCTCACTGGCTAGTTTAGAAGGCACATCTATTCAACTGCACGATAATGCAAATATCTAATCAGCCAATGACATAGCAGCAACTCAATGCATTTAGGCATATAGACATGGACAAGACGACCTGCTGAGGTTCAAATTTAGCATCAGAAAGGGGAAGAAAGGTGATTTTGAACATGCCATGGTTGCTGTTGCTAGATAGTGTCTGAGTATTTCAGAAACTGTGTATCTGCTGGGATTTCCATGCAAAGCCATTTTTAGGTTTACAGAGAATAGTCCAAAAAGGAGAAAACATCCAGTAAGTGGCAGTATCCCAAGAGTATCCCAAATAACCTCTCAACTGAGGTATGCTAAAGAGCATCTCTGAATGCACAACACATTGAATCTTAAAGCATATGGACTACAGCAGCAGAAAACCAAACTGAGTCTACTAAGAACAGGGAACTCAGGCTACAATTTGTTCATCAAAATTAGACAATAGAAGATTGCAAAACCATTGCCTGGTCTGATGAGTCTCAATTTCTGCTGCAACATTTGAGTGGTAAGATCAGGATAAACAACATGAAAGCATGGATCCATCGTGAATAGTATCAATAGTTCAGCACCTGCTGGAAGCTACCCAGCTGCTTGTCCAGGCTCTTGTTGTATCAAAACTAGATCACTGCAATGCTTTTCTGGTTGCTCTTCCCATGCATACAATCAGACCCCTGCAACTGATTCAGATTGCAGCAGCACATCTGGTTTTCAGTTTACCCAAGTTTTCTCATGTTTCTCTCTGCAGTGGCTCCCTGTTGCTGCCTGCACAGATTCAAAATGCTGATGCTCGACTACGAAGCCAAAAATTAACCCGCACCTTCTTACCTAAAGGATATAATCAAACCACACTCTGTACCTTGTACCCTCCGAGACACAAGCTTGGCTCAACTGGACCCTCCACACAAGATTACAAGAAGACAAGCATCAAGACTATTCTCCGTACTGGCACCTACTGACAAGTCCTAGCAGGATTTAGTTTATTGTTCTTAGGTAACTGCTTATTTGTACAAGCATGAGGTCAGGTCTTTTAAGAAGCATTCAAAGCACTTCTGTAAATCCCTCTGTATAAGGGTGTCTGCTAAATACTATAAATGTCAATGGTGCTGGTGGTGTAATGGATTATTTCCTTGGCACACATTGGGGCCCTTCATACCAATTGAGCATCTTTTAATGCCACAACCTACCTGAGCATTGTTGCTGACCATGTCAGTCCCTTTATGACCACCTTGAAACCATATTCTGATTACTATAGTAGTAGGATAATGCACCATGTCACAAAGCTCAAATCAGCCCAAATTGGTCTCATGAACATGACAATGAGCTTACTGTATTCAAAGTGCCTCCACATTCACCAGATCTCAATCCTATAGAGCACCTTTGGAATGTGGTGGATCAGGAGATTCGCATCATGGATATGCAGCCTACATATCTGCAGCAACTGCATGATGCTATCGTGTGAGTATGACCAAAATCTCAGATGCATATGAATTCCAGAACCTTGTTGAACCATGAAGAATAAAGGCAGTTTTGAAATCAAAATGAGACCAACATGATACTAGCGAGGTGTACCTAATAAAATGTCCAAGTCACTCTGCTAAATGCTGCAAATATTAGGTTATGACCTTTTTGGAATAGTAACATGATCTTTTACATAAATACACATCCGAGAAATTTAGAATTCATGATTTATGATGTTCATGTAATAGTTTTCTCCGCTCTGATCATTAGAAAAAGAACAATGGAAAATCAAGTTAAGAAAGGATTAAAACTTTTAAAGGACTAAAACTTTTGTTATGATATCCTGTATCCTTTTAAAATTATAAATGCTTTTTCCATGGTCATGCAATAGCTGGTGTGCTCATAATAATCTATTTTGTGAAATACCAGAAGCTGTATCACAAAGTTTTACGACTGCATGAAATTACTTGACTGCAGCACATTATTCTATTCAAAATATATCTCATTCTTAGAAAATAGACAGTACTTTTTTCTGAAACTCTCTCTCTCTCTCTCTCTCTCTCTCTCTCTCTCTCACACACACACACACACACGCACCAATTACACAGTATATGTGTGGGGGGAGATAAACGGTGTAGTTTCAGTCTACTTTTAAGTGTATTTTAAGTTAACTGACTGCTGCCTGAAGAAAAAGACATATCTTTGTTTTTTACATTAAGTTCATATTTAAAGAGTCTGTGTGTACATGTGCATGGGTGTGTGTCTGTGCGTGCTTGTTTGGGTCAAGTTTAAGTAGTATTTCATTGTGGGGACAAAATATCCTTGCAAATATGGAGTTTGTGTGTAATGTCACCCTTACTGATATATAACCAGCAATTACCAGACCAGTTCAGAGCTGAACTGGACCAGATTAAATATCAGAACATTCAATTCAAACATTTGACCTTACAACCTGTTCAACTACACCACGGTCTTAGCTTATAACATCAAATACCTTCTCACCTGTTAAATGAAAAATATGAATAATGGCCTCTGATGGTCATGTAATAATTACATTTGTGACTTATCTCTCTTAAAGATGTTGTAATAAGCTATAGTAACAGGAAGAGGTGGTAAAATACCACATTAATGTCTAATATTGGAATTACATGTTTCATAAGCACGTATGGATGTGATGTTTGGACCTCATAATTTTGTCGAAGTTGCTTACCACAAATAATTATTAGACCCACTAATTGACTCATTAGTCTTAAGAGTTTCTCACCTATAAGCATTTCTGGACTCTAAGTGCTTGTGTGAAATAAGGACTGAGCTATGTCTTGGTAATTGCTTTGAAGTAATTGCTTCTAATTTTTATTGTGGTTAATCTCACATATCTTTTAAAGTGTTTCTAATTATAATGTGCAAGTCATAAATATAATGTGGCATTGCCACTCAGCATCAGTATTATTTCACACAATGATAGGTTAGCATGCCAGGCCTTGTACATCAAGCAACAAGATGAATCATATTTAAGAACACGGAACGAAAAGGTAGTGTAGTCAGCTAATTTCAGTAAAACAAGTAAAACGAGATAAATCTTTTGGGTTGTTATATTACAACTGTAAGTAGAATAATACAAAACATGTGTTGAGTATAAGCAACCAATGATAAATAACTGAAATGTTTAGTGCTCAGTAATTGTTCTTTCATACTGTAGCTCAGAAGACTAAATGGCAATTCTCCTTTACATTTTATGTATGCATAATTCTATTTCTGAGGAGATAGATTGAAAACAAATGAGACATAAGCACATTTGAGATTAAACAAGCCAAAACTCAGTTTATCTTGATAAGTTAATTGATTCCAAATCCACTCTGGAGTTTAAAAATTGGATCCCAGGAACTACTTATTCCAGCAACTGGTTTTCAGGTAATTTCAGTTCAACTTTATTATGGAAATCTGGTTGGTCCATGGAGCAGAAAAGACATTTTCTGCTCCACAACAAAAATACATTTATCAACAAATATTATGGCTCAGCCCCCTTTTCAATCTCACCTAAAACCCAAACTATACAAACTTACAATACTCGGTAATACATAACTGTAGAAAAGTTGCAGAAAAGAACCATCAGGCCTAAGCAGTTCAGCTGACATAAGAAAAACATCCTATTGCATTTCTTTATTCTTGGCTGCTGCACATTTCGCAAATTTGAGTTTACTGTCAGAGTCCACACTGAGGTTTGTATGTGCTGAGACTCTTTCTGCAAATTCACCATCAATCTCAGTAGATGGAACTACCATCTTAATTTGTTTAAAATCAGTGATTGTTTCATTTCTGTACATTAACTTGAAGATAATTTTCTCTATACCAGTGAATAAAATTTGACATTTCTGTATCAAAAGAATCAAAAGAAATCATAATCCTGTTTTTAAAAACTAAAGACTAATGCTGTGTTATTTGTACATTTTTTAAAAAGTGTGACTAGTTTGAGAGACATTCAGTACAAAATATTTAAAATTGGTAAAAGCATGCCCCTTTATACTCCGGTATTACTTGCTCTAACAGATGACATCACAGTGTTCCTTTAACTTGCTGGCTAAGGTGTTTATCCATAATATAAATTTTATTAAGATCATGTCAGCATCGTTCAACAACCTATGCCATTGGAATGTGGGAGGAAACCAAGGTACCCAGACAAAATCCAGACACAGGGAGAACATTTGCAAATGTATACAAATGCAAACTCCACAGAGACAGAATCCAAGATTGGAGTCGAAGCAGACATGTCTGGAGCTGTGAGGCATCAGCGCTAACCACTTGCACCACCGTGCCAATCCATTGAGTGATGACTGAGGAATATTATACGTAAATATGTATGCCTATGTTAAGTGTTCGATGTTAAAAAAAACAGTTATGGCCATCTATTCAAAAGTTTATATTTTCCATGTTTAATTCCACTAATTCACGATTAAGGCCATGAGGGATCCAGCACCTATCCCTGGAAAACAAAATTCTCAGGCAAAATGTCAGTGGGATGTCAGTCTATTGCAACTTTTGTGGAAGTCCCTATGATGATGCACTAGCATGTTAGATCACTGTGTCATCCAGACGCCTTAAGAAATGGGTTAAGGGGGAAACATCTGGTTCAGAGTTATTAAATAAGTGGATAGCACAGCCATTATTTGTCAAATTATAGTTATTATGAAAGTATTTCACACAAATAAGTTCTTTTGAGAGCTCACTTTTTGTTTTTTTTTTCAGCAGCAAACAAACATGAGAGGCATATTTGTGAGATTACTGGAGTGTTTTTGCTCAGGTGAAAAATAAATGAGAAGCTGGAGTTTAATATACAACCCCAAATCAAAAAACATTGAAACAGTATGGAAAAATGCAAATAAAAAAAAACTGCAATGTTCCTTACAATTCCTTTGACCACTATTTAATTGCAAACTGTATAAACCCAAGATATGTTATGTTTTTTTCTGGTCAACTTTTTTTCTGATTTGGGGTTGTAGTTGTAATCATTATGTCAGTGGGGGGTTCCCACAAAGAACACATGGTGTGTGTGTGTGTGTGTGTGTGTGTCACTGCAATGGATTGGCACACTAGGACTGATTCGTGCCTTGCGCCTTGTGCTGCTAGTTAATAATTGGCTCCTCGACACACTGAATAGGATTAAGCCACTATGAAAATGAATGAATGACTGAAGTGTTCAGTACAACCTGTTCTATAGAAACTGTTTGTCTGCGCAGATTCTTTATATTGTATTCTTTATATTATGCACTTGTTAGCAGGGAGTTTGGATAAAATGTCAAAAATCACTAATTAGAAGGGATTTCTGCATACCTTTGGCCATATTGTGTCCAGTGTCATTAGACTAATAGCACTAGCTAACTGGCAAGGCTCTAGCAACACATAGGTTCTTACTGGAAATAAAGCCACAGATACTGCGAACACAATGGAATTAAAGACTAACCATGCTCTAGAGGTCACTGGCCCATCTCTTATAAATTCCATTCTAAAATTGCTTTCAGAAACATTGATGATGCCTCACTTACTAATTATTATATTATATTCCTGAATCCCTAACTGCCAAAATAGTCTTCAGTTGTCTTTGTGAAGTTTCCTCATATTGACTTTTGCTTTTCTCAATTTTCATCACATATATACTGTCTACATGCATATACAGTATTGTTTTTGGGCAGAGGCTCAAACTGCCATTATGTAAGCCT
Organism: Ancistrus triradiatus; assembly: GCA_025084515.1. NCBI lineage: Eukaryota > Metazoa > Chordata > Actinopteri > Siluriformes > Loricariidae > Ancistrus > Ancistrus triradiatus. The sequence continues at coordinate 233,677 of JAJAGP010000849.1, read as the reverse complement.
TTAATCATGTTGAAATCCCCCTATGACTTTCTTTCCCCTTGCTGCTGTCTTAGTTAATCATATCTGAGCAACATTATTGATGAATGGTCTTACCACATTTTACAGAAGGTTACATAGAAGAGGCTTGAAAGTTTGTGAATCAGTGTAGAGGTAATAAAGCTGCATGAGGGACAGCCATCTTAAACATGCAATGTAAGATGGTAGATTGTAGCAGTTTAACCTTAAAATCTTAGCAAATACCGCTGGGAACCTGATACACCCATCTACGGTGGTGCTTGAATATTTGTGAACTTTAGAATGCTCTATGTTTTTGCATAAACGTGACCTAAAACATAATCAGATCTTCACACAAGTCCTACATTTAAATCAGGAAAACCCCAATTAAACAACTGAGACAGAAATATTACACATGGACAATATTTATTAAGGAAAATAATTCAATTTTATCTGGCAAAGTGGACTCAACCTTTGCTTTTGGTATCTGGTGTCACCCTCCTTGTGCAGCATCTAACGCAAATGTTGATCAGTCCTGTTTATTGGCTTGGATACTTTTGCCTATTCCTCCATACAGAACAGCTGCAACTCTGGTATGCTAGTAGATTTTCTTGCATGACCTGCTTGCTTCATGTGTTTCCGCAACATTTCTATTGGATTAATGTCAGGACATTGGCATGACCATTCCAAAACATCAATGCTATTCTTCTTTAACCATGTTTTGGTAGAATTAATTTAGACCCCAAGGACAGATGCCCTGACATTTGGGTTTAGATGTTTAGATATGTATCTCTCCATGCTATGCCTACTCCTTGACTTCCTGGTATTGTTGTTGTCTGTGTTTGCCTCATTGTTTTGGCCTGTTAAAGTGTTAGCCTGTTGTTTTGTTATTCTTAGCCTGTGTCACTTCTTGGGATAAACAGGCTGGCCTTTTGTCTGTAAACTTTGCCCTATCTGCATTTACATTTGCCACTCTTATTATAAAGTATTATATTGGAATATGAGCATTCATCGAATTACACACTTAGGTTTCATATCCATATGTGCAGTGCCTATGCAAAATCTTCATACTCCTTTGAAATAGTCACTGTTTTGCCTTACAGCCAGAAATCAGAATTCACAAAAACATCTTTTCTTAAACTTTAATTGCACATTTTGCCTTACAACATTCAAGTAATAAAAGGAAACAGTTCTGAAAGTTAATTTTTAAAAAATGAAAAACTAAATAACAGGGTTGGAAAAGTGATCATCCCTCTGGTTCACTACTTTGCAGAATCACTTTTTGCTTTAATTACAGCCTTGAATCTATTTGGATATGTCCCTACCATCTTTGAACACCTAGATTGCGTAATATTTCACATGTTTCCCTCAAGAATGTGGATGTACTTGGTAGCATCCTTTTTCCCTTCAATGGAAAATAAGAAACACCCCCATGACATAATGTCACCACCACCATGCTTCACGGTAGGTATGGTGTATTTTTGGAGGTGTGCTGTGTTTGTTTTTGCCAAACATACAGTTTGGAATTTCATTAGAGTCTTCCAAGTGTATTTTGCAAAGCACAAATGAGACTCAGAGTCGCACTTTTTCAGGAACAGCTTCTTTCTTGCAATCCTGCCAAATAGGCCAGCTTTGTGTAAAGTTTGTTAGATTGTTGTCACGTGCACAGAATGACCAATCTCAGCCATACAATTGAAATTGGCCTCTTGGACTCCTAATTCCCTGATCAGTATCAGAACCCTATGGTGATTTTATACTTTTTTATAGTATAAACAAGTATAAAATGTATAAACATGTTTATACTATGTTTATTTCATCTTAGCCTATATATTATTATATTCTAACTTAATAGTATATATTTTTAAACATGTTCTCTCTTTTAAATTCTCATATTTATCTTATGTTTATTAAAATTACTATTATTAACTTAGTAATTTGTTTACTTGGTTTAACTCATACATTTAACACCCAGGCTGCCCAAGGAGGAGGAGTCCCTTTTTAAGTCTTGGTAATCCCAAGGGTTCTTCCTTATAACATTTGGGGAGTTTTTCCTTTCCACTGTCACACCTGCTCAATTAGGGCTTTGAGTCTACATATTTGTGAAGTTGTTTGAGACAATGCTCTGCTGTAAAAAGCTTTATATAAATAAATTTGACTTGACTTGAGATAGACCTTGTTAAGACATTACAGTAGAGACCCAAGCCATTTCCAGCAGCTGACTCTACTCACTGAGTCACCAGAGATGCTATAGGCAAGTTGATTTGCTGAAATTCATCCCACATAAATTTGTGGCATCCTTGATATAATTCATTTGATGATTAGGGTAATATGTGCATTGTAAAGGTATGGATATGCCACACACACAAAACTAATTGGATTTATAAAACCTTGTGTACTCTGACTTCTACAGACTTCTACATAAATCAGAACCAATGAATCTACTTCATGAATACATCACAAAGTGGTGTGCCCTATTTCATACTGAATGAGACAATATAATCAATATAAGAGTGTAAAGCTAAGGGACATGGGTGTATTATGTAGCCTGGGAACTCTCTTAAGTAATTATAATGTTTATGAAGAAATATTTTGAATGTAGACACATCTGAAGAAAACATTTATGTTTTAATTTGAAGACAGACAAGTGTAATCTAGAAAAGAAATGTCTGAATTTGGTCATATTTGACAACCCACTTTGAAATCTAATTATTTTTTCTGGTAACACTTTACTCTGAGGGGAACAAACATCATTAAGTCATAAAGAAGTAATATTTTAGTAATGCTTAACATTCATGTTCTACCTAAATTACGTAATTAATTTATATGTTGCTCTTGCGTGAAGGCTTGCATGACACATGCTCACTTCATGCATAGTCTTGATGGCTTATGATGTATTACGTGAATGAATGAATGATAAGTTACTCATAAAATACTGCAAGAATTAATGCAGTTTCATGTACCCTTTTAGTAAAATGTTAACTTTTCTAAAATATTTTTTCCCCAACTCCAGGGTTTTCCAGCAAAACATGTCCAAGAGCAAACTGGTGCCAAGACTTCCTCAGATCAAGTGTGCAGATCTGACCAACCACATGATATAACAGAAAATGTGACCAGTTGACCTTTTTCCATTGCTCCAAGGCCCAATTTCAACACTCAGTTGCCCACTGTGATCCCTTTAGATCACAGAAGGGGTTAGCATGACTCGTCTTCTCCAGTGTTTGACAAAGCACACAAAACATGTACTGTAAAGTAGAGATAGCCAAGGTGAAATATTACTCCAGCAAAAGTAGAGGTCCTCCTGTTAGAGCTCCACTTGAGTAAAACTACAAAAGTATGTGCCTTTAAATTTACTTAAATATCGAAACTGCCAGTATTTATAATGTCCTATAATGTCCTATTATAATTTCTGTAACAAGACTCTTGCTTAATCAACTAAATTTAGGTGGAATGATTAGTGTCACTCTTGGTACACTAATCTTTAACAGAATGTCATTAATTAGCTCAACAGAACAATACAAGTTCAAAACAAAAGTGCATGCTATACCCTGCTTGGTGTGCTTACTTCTTGCTTCTTTCTTTTTTATATGTTACAATTTTATGCACACATAAGCCAAAAGGAACAACAAATTTCACATATTGTAATGGAGTAAAAAGTAAGATATTTGACTTTTGAAAAGTAGTGATGTTAAATTCAAAAGTCACTCAAAATGGAAATACTCAAGTAAAGATACACGAAAAAATTACTAATATATAGTAACAAACTACATTTACTTTGTTATCTGCCCACCACTTGTCTTCTCTCATTAAAACATGTTATACTATTAAATAGTTTGTGACATTTCATGCACTCATTTGCTGTTCATTTACACGTGTGACAAGGCTGAGGGGGAAGCAAGTAATTAGACTTTTTATTCACCAAACATTAACATTTTTAAGAGTGAAAGTTTAAACAGGTTTTGGCTTTTGTTAAAATAATTGTGTTATATTTTAGGGTTAGGGTTAGACTTTTTCATGGTCTTTGTAATCACATTCTCATTTGCACTGGCTGTTTGACTCATGAGTCATGTCATTCAATTATGCCAGCCTCTAATGTCTACCATGCATGTTTCATAGAAGTTTTACTCTTCTTGCTGTCCAAATCCATGATGACTGATAAAAAAGCATAAAACCCAGGTCTTATCTCAACAACCATTTAACTATTCATGTTGAAAACATGAATTAAAGCCAGTGTGATGATCATTCCACTTTACTTGAATAATAAGAAAGAGTAATAAATAATTAGAGGTATCATAAAACATTATCATAAAACAATTATCATTAATTATCATTAAGCATTATCATAAAACAATCCATTTTTTAAAGGTTATATGGTATCAGAATGTCAGGTTTTTATAAATGGTGAGTATGCACAAAACTCCATCTGGAATGAACAAACCCAACCGTCCACTCAAAAACTGAGATTTATAAACTAATACTTGGTGGGACATTGGAGAGACACTTTGGATTTATAGAAAATAACTGTTAAATGTGGAACAAACTGCTCTTACATATAAGCAGGTTTTTGACTAGCAGACATTTTCAAGTCCAGGGGTTGTATAGTAGAGCAATGCTCCAGTAAACTTTTCTTATGTTGGGTAATTAATGTTTGTTTTATTATTGTATTTAATTATATATTTTTTATATTTTTAAATACACTCATTTCATTTACAAATAGTGTAAGATCAAAGAAGACACAGGAACATCAGGAGTATTGCTCATGATGAAATTTTTAATTAAGAACTCTATAGAGGAACTATATGTGGGGGAAATGGTTTATCCCATTTAACTAATGTTTTGCTATATAGTACATCATAGTCTTCTTTCACTGATTTAAGCTTACTGTCCAGAGTGGGTAACAAACCAGGTTTAATGATAGAAATAGAGGACCTGGGTTCCACCAAAGTGACCAGGGGTACTCCATTAACCCTACACTCGAGCTGACGTACACACCACTGTCCTGCTCCATCAACACATAATAGCTCAAAGTGCCAACCATTCAGTTTCAACGTGCTGCATCATTTCTTCGTTGTCGGGATCAGTGGTGGCAGAGCAGCAGCATAGTAGGCTGCATGGTGACACAGAACATGTGAGGATGAACTCTGCTGTCTTGGCTTTTTCAACAGCTTTCTCAACAGATATGCCGCTGTGGGTAATCAGGTGCTAGCTAGGTCCTAAAGCCAGGTCCTTCTGCACCTCTAGAAGAAGGTGGGGGTAGGCATGGTAAAGGTGCCTTTGGAAGACTGTAGTGGACATCTGCCCAAAACAATGGCACAGACCTCAGAATGCACTGTGTTCTCTGTATTCAGATTCTGGTAAGTCTAGAAGAACTAGAGTGATTTTCCTTTTCATACAACCACACTCTGGCTTCAGCCTCTCCACAGCAGTGCACATCATAAGCATACTTCTGCTAAGCGCACCTCACTGTTGCTTCTGGGCCAGCTGGCAGACAGCTGCCATATGGAGTACAGGGTCCCACACATGCTCTGTCATCAAGCATCTCAGTGGGGCTTCACAGGGATGTGAAGTTCACACCTGAACATCAACTGGGATGGCATGAATCCGGTTAATTCCTATAAGGCCACTTGACAAGTTAGCAGCACCAAAGGCAGGTGTCTATCCCAGTCATGCTGGTGCCTGCTTGACACAATTGCGGTTGAATCTCACCATCAAGCCTTATAATAAATTTACATTTATGCCATTTATCCAGAGCACTCTGAATTCCCTTATCCAGAGCGACTAACAGCTTATACAATTTACCAATCCAAGCAATTGTGGGTTAAGGGTCTTGCTCAAAGACTCAACAGTGGCAGCTTGACAGAGGTGGGATTTGAACGCTTGACTTTCTGGTCCAGAACCCAGTACCTTAACTGCTTGGCTACGACAGTCCCACTCCATCCACAAAGCAAAGGCTTTTCAAAAACTGAGCGTTCCACACAATCCGCCATTACCTGGATGTCAAAGTTTTGCCACTGGTCACTTTGGAGGTCTTCTGAGACCCCAAACCTACAGAATCAGCTTTCCAGTAGTTACTTGACTGTAGTGGTGATGTTGCCTTGGCCCACATTAATCTCGGCCCAGTTCGTGAAATACTCCAAGGTGATAAGAGCATAGTGGTTCTATTTGTCATAGAATATAAATGTAAATGTTTAGCTGTTTCGCTGCCTTTAATTTCATGTGGCACATTTCATTAAGCCTGAATAAAGGCAGGTCTTTAGAATAAGCGGACCTGGCAACCGTGTAGTTATGTTTTCGTACCTGCACAGACTGAGAAAACCAACTGAAATCAGGTAATTGGTATGCATGCTATGAGAAATACGATTAGTGGGCTAAAATCCTGCTCTCTTTATTGGATTTCGTAATCTGATTTCTATATCAACGTATGCTGTATACATGACCACTTAAATAATCAGATAACTGCAGAAATCAGACTATTATTGAATTATTAAGTGCAAGTAAACACACTCAGTATTGGATTATGTTCCTCAATAAAGAAATTACATAGAATAATTTTCCTGTCCCATTTGTTTAATTTGGTTCTCTTTATCACTTTTCTGAACTTGTATGTTGTTTTTGGTTATAATTATGCAATACTATAAAAAATTATAAGGCACTCCAACACCACTATGTAGCCTGTAAGATGCGGAATATCTAGCAAAAATAACTGTAATATTATATTATGCAAACATATTTTCATTATGTATGTCTAAATTTAAACGCTAGTGGAAGGATGATCCGTTGAGGAGTGACAAGTCAGTGACAAGTCACATACAGCTTTACTGAGGCAAGTTAAGAACAGAATCTGCCACTTTCATAAATCTGGGACTTATTTATTTGTGTATATTTATTTTTGTGCACACACACAAAATCCACACTGGAATCTGTCTAATGTATTCTAAATGAGACCCCTGGTGAAACTGTCTGTTTCTAAAACAAAGTACAAAACCATATGTTAATGCATAGAAATGTTATTTGCTGTTGTACTTCACCAGCAGAGATTGTGATAAAATTTGGCTTTATGTATCATGGTGGTGGCTACATATTATTCAAGTTTTTATTGGCACCATTATCAGTGATGCTGTATCAGCTTTGATATTATTATGCATATGCTTTATCCAAGGCTGACTAACTTAGAAGGCCAGAGCGTCAATAGCATCCTGTGATCTTTCATTTTACTGCAAAGTGGTTTGTTCACCTCTGAATTATCAAGGAAATGTGTTCAGCACTGCATGGAAGTTGTTTGTAAGTGTTGAATATTTTAACAATTATTCAAGTCAACTTAATGCAACATAGGCCTCTGTACTGAAAAATGATTGCACTTTTTTAAAAATATTGCACTAATACGTTGTATATCTTTAGGATGATTTTTGTATCCTGTATTTCCAGAAACTTGGACATCAGAGATTTTCTGAAATTCTAACTGGTTAGCCATTAGAATTGATTTCAATACTAATTATTAATAAACTTGGAATAAGTACACTTTGACAATATGAATAATATAAATGTTAACTCCAGGATTAAGCAGATTAGAAAGTGAATGAATGAATTTTCAATTTCTGCAGTCGATTGTGTTGACATGTCTGATCACATAACCAGATAACAGTGTTCATTCCTGTTAAGTAAGTATTGCCTGTTCTTGTTGGGTTGTGGTAAATTATATTACCATGCCACTTTCTCAGTGACACATTTTGATGCAGACTCCTATTTCCCCCTCTGTGGAATCGATTTCAGTGATCAGTGTGACCAAATGGAGACTGTATGAGAAAGCATGTGTCAATCATAAAGGTAGAACATTCAGTGAGAATGAGCGATAGGTGCAACAGTTACCCTTGGTGAAGGAGAGTTGAGGTATGATTTATGGCAATATATTAATACAGTAAAGAGCAAAGTCCATTAATGAAAAATGTACAATGGCAGTACAATGGCTAGCTGGACTGGGGAGCATTTTATTAAGGGCACATTATAAAGTGACCAGTAACACTCCAAACATAATGACTTTTCATGAACAATTTTAGTGAAGTGGGTAAGCGAGGTGCATCATTTCAGCTTGTCATTTGTCATTATATTGATTACCTGCACAACCACAGTCCCCTTACTGCCACTGTCTCTCTGACAGGATTATTCATTTAAATGTTCAGAATTTCTAAATGGTCCTTCATGCTATCTTGGGGCTGTTCGTAAGTGAGGATGTAATTCAATTAGGCCAATGCACAAGTCAGCCTGGTTTGAGATGTGTCCTAAAAATGCTGACACTCAAAGAGCACACTTGCAAACAGTAAAACTGCCAAGTGAGCTTAGCTGTCAAAAACAGTCATGACAATGCAGTAAGTGCACAATGAGAGGAAGTGAAATGAAGATATCTAGTGCTTGAGGGTTTGCTAAAGTGGAGACAATATTCTGACAAACTGATCAGATAATGGTACCCTTACAATACTGCCAAATGCAGATTTTGCAGTCTGACAGACCAGGAAATGTGACTGTGTCTTGAAAATGCTTTAATATATATTGATTCAGATTTACATTTAATCGTACACAGGTTAGGGTTGATAATAAAATGGATCCAGTTGGTAGTAGGTGATGGCAACCTCCAAATGTGTATTAAGGCCTGAATACATTGTTGGAAATAGGAACATTTGTGTTCTCACATACATGTAAGTTCAAAAACTGCCAATTTAAAGGTGAATCATGGGATGGCAAACAAAAATAACTCTTTAATAAATGTTACTATGGCTAGGATGATTACTTCTACAAAAGAAATTGTGTCAGTCTCTGAGAATGGCATCAGAACCCATTTTGATGTTGGTCTGTATTAACATGAATTAATAAAACATGTGTACACCCATTTTTATTCAAAGTTGATACATTGGTTATAGATCACTTAGTGTAAGCAGGCCTTCAAACCAGTCATGTTTTCTCATTCATCGGCTTAAACCGATACCAAAGACTCGCTTGAAACGCAGTTAGAATGTAAACAACACAGTCACACATTTGGAATGACCATTACTGTAAATAACATTTAACCAAAGACCTTAGACACATGTCTTTTTGTGTTTTTGTTATTATGTGTAGCTCAATCCACTACCCCCATTAACTATCAAAATATAGCTTAAAATCAACCTATTAACAAATACCTGACTGTCCACAATATGATTTAGTTAAACAATTTAAGAGCAACACAATGCATGAAATATATGATCGTCCCAAACAACAATGAATGAATAACCCTCTTTGTGAAAGAAATATACACTCAGTGGCCACTATATTAGGAATAGCTGTACACTTGCCCAGTCATGCAATTATCCAATCAGTCAATCATGAGGCAGCAGAGCAATGCATAAACCAATGCGGGCATGTGTCAAAAGCTTCAGCTATTATTCACATCAAAATGGGAAAACTGTGATGTAAATTTTTGCTGTTGCCAGACACTGTAGTTGTAAAACAAGAAACATGCAGTGAGTGACAGAGGAAGGTCAGAGGAAAATGGCTAAGCTTGTTTGAGCTGACCAGAAGGCTACAAAGAAAACATCTCTGAAATCACAACATATTGACTCTTGAGGCAGATGGGTTTCAACATCAGAAGACCACATAATATTCCACTCCTTTCAGACAAAAACAGGAATCTGAGACTACAGTGGGTGCAGGTTCAATGAAACTAGACAACTGAAGATAAAAAAGCTGCCTGGTCTGATGAATCTCGGCCATCTCTGCTGCTGAAGGTTCAGGATTTGGCAAAAACAGCACAAATCCATGCACTCAAACTAGTACCAACAGTTGAAGCTGGTGATGGTGCTGTTATGATCTGGGGAATATTTGGTGGCACATGTTGGGTCATAAATGACACTGCCTATGGTGTACTGTTGCAGCAATAATATGATAAAATCATGTTAACATGAACTAGAACCTTTTGGGAATGTTTCCAGCAATTAGTTGAATCCATGTCAAGATTAATTCAGGTTTTACCCAGGATAGAATGGTGTTTCTATTAAAATGACCAATAAAGTGTATATTTATGAAGTACAACAAACTTGTACTTATTGTCACAGTTTAGTTTATCCATATAGCTGCCATTTGTAGGAATTTCATTACTGACTATAGCAGTTGTTGACAAAATTTGGCATCCCTCATCATTCCCATCCATCATTGGTTAGGGACCACAAGTACCATTGTCAATTAGATATCATGTTTGTGATGAACCATCCTCAGCACAGTCATGCCAATGCCGCAGCAGTACATGCTACTGTGTAGCTCTATAAGTCTAGTTTGATGTAATAATTCACTCAAAAGTGCCACTGACCATTCGCTTTAGTGACCAGCATGGCTGCCATCTCTATGATCTTTTGGCAGTGATCTGCTGATTGTAGATCCAGAACTCATAACTCTGAGCCTGTGTCAATCAAACGTCCAGTCATAATGTTCACTGTAGCACCAAGATGTCCTATATGGCGAATTACACATCACACCAAGGAAATACCCCAAATAGGTAAACTAATATCTAAAATTACTTTTGATAGCTGTGATCAGTATAAAATAAACTCAGCATACCAGATATGCAGTGCGTATTGGGAGCCGATGAAGAATGCTACGTCCACATTCTCGCAGCTGGGGAGCCTGCCGATGCAACCGTATTAAGTGCAACTGTCACGCTCTGCACAATCTCATCCAGCTATCCCTTTTCCTCGCCTGCTTTCACCCGAGCTCTGTTCTGCACTCCCTCTGTCTCATTCTCCCACTTATGAATTCCTCTCACCTGTCTCCAGTTCCCAGCTTCATTAGCATTCCCTTTATTACTGTCCCGGTTCTCTTCCTGATTGTGAAGCATCATTTTTGTTTACTCACAATGAACTTGAGCACTAGCTTTCTGTCTGATTTCCCAGCTTTGAATTGTTCCCTAACTTGACCTCGTTCACTCTCTCTGGAAACGTCTTCTCGTTTAGTTACTCTCTCTTGTACACCCAACCCTACCTGGGCTGGGGCTGAGTGAGCCCCTTAGAATTGCCTGCCTGCCTGCAAGCATGACAGCAGCTGTGTTGTAATTTAATTAAACACATTTACTACCAACTTTTCTATGCAAACCCTCCTTATTGGTACAACTTATAGCTGAGACTATAGTAAAATGCTCTTGCAAATATACTCATTGACAAAAAACATAACGCACAGAGATGCAGTTATGATATCAAGCGGATATGTAAATGATTACAGGTGTGGTCTGATTATGCACACGTAAAATCACTCGGTCTGCTGCCACATTAAAAGGCTTTCCAATGCTACTTTTGGGTAGTATAACTGGTTAGAGATTGTTGACTGCTAGACAAGTCTCAAGTTATGCACTCAAAGATATTATGCCCAGCTGACAGACTTTGAGAGGTGGCACATCATTGGACTGAGAGAAGCAGGATGAACTTCTGACGAAATGCCTGCCATCCAGGCCATTATGACCTAGCTGTTAGGAATTGTTTATCTCTAATGCCTTACAGTAGCTCATCTTGTAACCAGGCTAACAGGGTACTAGAACCTCCTTTCAGTTATACAGTTTTCCCCCCAAAAACATATCCTTTCACTCTAATATTGTAATAACTTACATATGTAATCATGACATTCATACATATAAAGTTTCATTCGATTCTGAATAATATCCATGTACTACTGTTATTCATCATTTTCCAGCTTCAGACAACAATACAGTATTTTTGGTTGTTAGACTACAGGTAGTACCCAATTTAAAATGGGTATACATTCTGACAAATCCTTAGTATGTTGAATTTATTGTAATTTTGATGAGTTTAATATATACTCTATATTTATCATAGTGTACCCTTCCTTAAACATGCTTAAAACACTTACATTAACGTACAGTTAGGCAAAAACATTAACATAAAGCTTATTTTATAATAATTTATTGAATATCTCATGTAATGTAGTGAATAATGTGTGTAAAGTGAAAAGCAAAAATGAATTTTGTCACGACCATGGCTTTTCCTCACTACATTTCCCAGAGCTCATCACTCCCACCATTTACCTCCCTCCGTCTCACACTGCCAAGTTCCTCAATTAGCATGAGAGAGTGCAGGAGAGTATCATACCACATATTGTTTGCCTGGGGAGAAATTCAAAATTCACGGTTTCTACTGAATGTTTATTTATGTCTATTATCGGATTCCCATTGTAAAGTCGAAATACTGTAAGTCGGACCATCGTAAAATGGGGAGCACCTATATTCTCAAATCAGCCGTGACATTGTGGAGTTTATATCTACTAAGACTTCTAGGCCTGATATCCTCATACCTGTTCCACAGACTACCATGTTATTGTTACTGCTTTATGTATAAGAGTTCAATACCTAATTAATAATTAACCTGTTGTGGTATTACGATGGTCTCTTTCCACTGATGGATTAGTTTGGGAGTGGAGTGCAGATTATAGACACAGAAGAGCTGCAATCAGTAATTGTACACTGTAAGCGTACATATGGGCAAAAGTTTGCGGACACCCCTTCCATTGAGTGATCTTTTATTTTAGCAACATTCACTACTAGTAGGTTCATAATATGAAGCATAAAGGAACAAAATCTCCATAGACAAAGAGTGGCAGTAGAATGGGTTATACTAAACACTTCCTCAAGAAGTTGGGTTGCGGCAGCAAAAGATGGGCAAACTGGATACTACTACCCACATTTTTGTGTGTCCACAAAGCTTAGGCTATTTAGTTTTTATAAAACAGTTTCTGAAAATAAAAATATTCTCAACATTGTGGCTCACATATCTCATTCAGACTCATTTACAATGGCTCTCTGTTGTCAAAGTCTTTTTAGTCAGTCTCTCAATGCATCAAATCTCAGGGATGTCCAGTGTGTATTGTTAATCCAGTGCACTTTGATATTCTGCTTTAATTAAGTCCCCTCCTGTGTGCAGTAATACACTGTAATATGACCTGGATGAATAAATAAATAAATAAATAGAACACAATAAATACATAAATATCTTCTTTTTAAATAAATACATATTTGCTTCTGGGTATAATTAGCCGTGGCTTGAAGAAAGACTGTCCCAATGAGCCACTGGTCTTTACCAAAGGAGGAAGAAATGCACTCACAAAAGGAAACGACTAAAAAAGGGAACATTTACATTTTAGCATTGTGCATATGGCATGACCTGGCTTTCATGTTGCACTCTGCCAAGTGCAACGTTTTGTTTGAGTTCTGCCCAATTCTGCAGTCTTCCTCCAGTTGTATTCGTACTCCTCCAAAGGGAAGTTGTACGCATCTTTTACAGAATGGCAATACAATGTCCATAAAACAATGGGATTCAGCGTTCATCCCTGGTGGGCAGTAATGGAGGAGAGTGCATGGTAAAGGTGGGCAGGTCTCTCATGGTCCAAGCTGTAGATTTGTTTGCTTGGCACCAGACTTGGAACAGTGCTAGGAGCCCTCCTCTTCAGGCTGGGCTGGGGCATAGTATCCAGCCAGCTGCCTGAAGCGAGGTCCCCAGTCCCTGAGGTAGGAGAAGTCCTGCTCTGAGCTGGTGGACAGAGTGTGGATTGAGCTAAGTGAGAGTGCAGGTGAGCTGCTGCCCTCCAGTGCATACGTCTGGAATGAGTCATACGGAGGCACTGATGGGTCTGCATCTGCTTGCTCCACCTTCTTCCGGATATAGCCTTTAAAAATGGAGAAATCTGTGACCTCTCTGTCTGTGTTTATGTGGTTCTGGACCCGCTGGGGAAGTGATTCTGAGCTCTTGCCCTCAGGAAAGTCGTAGAGGTTTCGTAAGGCGCTCATGTCATACGCCTGCGTATCCTGCTCACCTCCGCCCTCGTCGTTGTACTTGATGACATTGTCACGCATATCTTCTTCATCCTCGCACATACGCCGACCCTTCCTGTGACGCTTTAATGTTACAATCAGCAGCACCAGGACTATAGAGAGGGATAGAGACAGGACAAATAGGGATGTCATAATAGTATAAGGCAACAGATGGAACAAATTTAATCTCGTAACACAGCTTAGCTAAAAGATTGTAAACTTTGATGTCCCTTTGTGCTTTTCTCTTTAAAATCAGTTTGGTACAATGCATAGGATCTCAACCATTTAACAACATCCATTAGAGGTAAATTGAACATAAATCAGTTATAGTTTAAAATAGTTCCTTCTCTGCCTCAGTAAGGAATAAAGCAAATCAACCCTGGAGTTATGGCAAAAATGACAAAGGGTTGGCGCGACGTAGCAAAGCAGAAAAATTGTTAACGCCCAAGAGTTGCTTATTTTCTTCACACCTTGAAGTGTGTTCTTCCACTTATATCATAGACACTGTGTATTAATTCCACATTTTCTGTATTCAAGAACAACAACTTGTTGTTTATTTCAAGTAAATATTATGGCAATATGCAAATTACACATGTGCACATGATTGACTGTAATAAGAACTGTCTATCATTTGTGATTGTCTTGGCACACTTTTTGCCAAGCTTATCTTAAATGAAGTGTAAAATCAACTGAGGCTTAAAACAGGCAACTTTAAAAGTGTATCAGTTAAAAACACAACTTTAGTGTATGTATGCTGCAGTAGTGCTTGAAAGTTTGTGAGCCCTTTAGAATTTTCTATATTTCTGCATAAATATGACCTAAAACATCATCAGATTTTCACACAAGTCCTAAAAGTAGATAAGGAGAACCCCGTTAAACAAATGAGACAAAAATATTATACTTGCTCCTTTATTTATTGAGGAAAATGATACAATATTACATATTAGTGAGTTTCAAAAGTATGTGAACCTCTAGGATTGGCAGCTAATTTGAAAGTGAAATTAGAGTCAGGTGTTTTCAATCAGTGGGATGACAATCAGGTGTGAGTGGGCACCCTGTTTTATTTAAAGAACAGGGATCTATCAAAGTCTGCTCTTTACAACACTTTGTGGAAGTGTATCATGGCACAATCAAAGGATATTTCTGAGGACCTCAGAAAAAGAGTTGTTGATGCTCATCAAGCTGGAACAGGTTACAAAACCATCTCTAAACAGTTTGGACTCCACCAATCCACAGTCAGACAGATTGTGTACAAGTGGAGAAAATTCAAAACCATGGTTACCCTCCCCAGGAGTGGCCGACCAACAAAGATCACTCCAAGAGCAAGGAGTGTAATAGTTGGTGAGGTCACAAAGGATCCCAGGGTAACTTCTAAGCAACTGAAGGCCTCTCTCTGTAACGGCGGGAGGCGGATGGGAAGTAGGAGGCGAACGCAGGTATTCAGCTAAGGGAGCTTTATTAGAACAGAGGCTGATATTAAGGTTCATGAGTCCATCATCAGAAGAAAACTGAACAAACAATGGTGTGCATGGCAGGGTTGCAAAAGAGAAAAAGCCACTGCTCTCCAAAAAGAACATTGCTGCTTGTCTGCAGTTTGCTAAAGATCACATGGACAAGCCAAGGCTATTGGAAGGATGTTTTGGATGGATGAGACCAAAATAGAACTTTTGGTTTAAAAAGAAAGCTTTATGTTTGGAAGAAAGGAAAAACAAACCACTGCATTCCAGCAATAATAACTTTATCCCATCTGTGAAACATGATGGTGGTAGTATCATCATGGTTTGGGCCTGTTTTGCTGCATCTGGGCCAGGATGGCTTGCCATCATTGAGGGAGCAATGAATTCTGAATTATATCAGAATTCTAAAGGAAAATGTCAGGACATCTGTCCATGAACTGAATCTCAAGAGAAGGTGGGTCATGCAGCAAGACACCTAAGCACACAGTCGTTCCCAGTCAAAGTTTTCTGACTTAATCCAATCGAAATGTAGTGGCTGGACCTGAACGAGCAGTTGATATGAGGAAACCCAGCAACATCCCAGAGTTGAAGCTGTTCTGTTCGGAGGAATGGGCTAAAATTCCTCCAAAGGCCGGTGTGCAGGACTGATCAACATTTAGAGGAAACGTTTAGTTGCAGTTATTGCTGCACGTGCCACGGGGGGGGGGGGGTCATAAAAATGTAATATTGGTTCATTTTCCTCATAAATAAATGACCAAATATAATTTTTGTCTCATTTGTTTAACTGGGTTCTCTTTATCTACGTTTAGGACTTGTGTGAAAATCTGATAATGTTTTAAGTCATATTTATGCAGAAATATAGAAAATTCAAGCACCTCTGTATATAGGGCTGTTTGTCCCTTTAAACACACATATGAAAAAATCTGTCACAAATCAGCAGCGAAACACTTGCCACAATCAAGTATTAAATAATGAAACATGTTGAAAGAGAGAAACTGCATGCCGTTAAACATTAACCTTGCTCTTTGACAAAGAAAACATACAAGATGAGAGAGTAAATCACTGCTATGCAGCTTTTGTGCTGGTAGAATCTTCTGTCGTAAGGAGTTTATACAAGAGAACAAACAGAGTATTTGAGCCATTCTGAAGAATATTAGTGTAAAATAATACACCTCAGTGATCCATGGCTCCTGTGTCACCAGTCCCATTTCACCCCTGTTGAGAAACCCCACCCCCAACAAATCAACAGAAGAAGCGAATTAACTATTTGCACCTTTTGTTATTCCAAATATTTAAATAAAGGTCATCTTGACCTGAGTATATTCCTATTTGGCAGCAGGACTTAACAGATGTCTTCCTGCTTAATGTTTCATTCTGAAAACGGTCAGAACGGCAGCTGCTGCTGGATATAAAGTGCCTTAGGTTATGTGTGTCTCTCTTAAATAGAACTAGGAGTCAGTAGGAGACATCGTGGATGTGTATTAAGCATTTAAATTCTATGTTCTTGTGATAATGTACTCTCTGCCTGGAACTGACGTCAATGCACAAAATAATTATGTTACAGGATTTTGTGAACCGCTTTTTTCTGTGGTTTGTCTTTTGGCATGAGCAGATTTCATTAAAAGAATAACCTCAATGTTTGGCTAAATTCTTTTCTTGTCGGATTACTTTCTGAAAGGTCTCTCTTTTTGAGGGAAGAGTCAATACATCTTCCTCACAGGAATGTAGTGCTGCACTGGGTTAATTTTAATGAGCGATATGTTCTTTATTACAAAAAAAATTCCAGAAGGCATTCACATGAATACTTAAAAGTGAAAAAGGTGAACGTTTAAGGTGAAACAAAACATTCTTTAGTAAGTAAAATTAAAATGTGGGTGGAAATGTCAGCATTATATTGCACTAGAGCCAACACTAATTGCTTTGAAAATGACATTTTATCTGCTAACTGCTAATACAACCAAGGCTGTATGACAAAAGCTAAAAAAAAATAAAATTAATTTAACATATGAAGTGCACCTAACTGAGGATATATCATTTGGTTTTTTTCACCAGCACTCATGCCTTTGGGATAATCAGTAAACCTCTAATGAAAGTTGGTCTCTCAATATATAATTAAAAGGAGGATTATGCATAAGTATTTACAGGAATAAAAACTTTCTAAAATGTTACCCCAAGGTGGCGTGAAGACATATTTGTAATTAATGTGAAATTACGACAGAATTGGAAAGGAAAACAACTGGAGATGGATCATTTAATCCACTAATGAAAATAAAAGAAAACAAAGGCTGTATTCATCTAAATAAATCAATGAACCTCTCATGCAGGCTGAATTATCTTAATTAGTTCTTATAGTTTTGATCAGGAACCCCCCCCCTCCCTTCTCGATCTGCGTGTGATTAATTTGTCATAGACACACATCACATGCCGAACTGCAACCTTAGAGAAAGGATCAAAGGGCTTTTGAACAATTAATTTACTATGCCAAATGCTTTAGAAGATAAATTGGTGAGAAGATACAGTATATTTCATAAAGAATGTGAAAGACTTTGATTAAAGAATGCCTTGGCACACCAGAAGGTGACTTCTTTTACCCTCACAATTCACTTTCTTTGAGAGATAATGTTAATGTTTTATTAATGGCCTCCAGTCCGGAGGCACAAGTCAGATCAAAGGTCATTAATAAGCCATGAGTACAAATGTGATAAGACTGATATTGTTCTGTGGATCATGTTACCATCTTATATGGGAGAGCTGTCTTGGGTCAGTTCACCAAGCTTTCATCTTACCACATGGTGCGGATTCGCTAAGATAAAACTGCTTTGAAGAAGTACAGTCATTAGGTAAGGAGATAGTAAGGAAGTACTAAAATATAATTAAAACCCCTTGGGAGAACAGCAAATCATACATTTTCATGTGAACGTCTTTCCTTCCATTTGCATATTCGTCAATTTTCATTTGAATTAAACCTCTTTTCATTACTGCTTCATTTCCCGAATACTTCTCCAATTTAATTTGATACAACATCACCTTCAAAGGTAATTTTACAATTCCACTGCATATTAAACAATCTGAGGCATGTAGGTAATTCCAGCACTCTGCATATTTGATTGCCAACTCACTACCTTGAGCACACAACTGTTAAGTTGCTTTCCTGTGTTGTGCTGCTACATTTAAACTTTTCAAAGTTTTCTCGATCATTCTTCATTCATGTTGTGTTCTAAACAGGGGTGCACAAGCCCCTTGAGCAACCCATAGGAGGCCTATTTGTCATGCTTAACCCAGCATGCAGAAAAATACTGCATACAACAATGTCAGCTGCAAACAAATGCAATACCCAAACCATCAAGTTTGTTATACTTGCCAGTTTAGAAGAGAGAATGTATAGGGTGGCTTGGTGGTTCAGTGTCTAAGGCTCTGCTGTACTAATCAATAGATTGGGAGTTCAATTCCTGGCTCTGCCAAGCTGCCACTGTTAAGCAAACGTCCTGAACTGCTCAGCTCAGTTGTAAGCTACACTGTATAATGGCGTCTGCTAAATGCCATAAATGTGAAATGTAGGAATGGTAATGAGAACAATCAGGATGGTTGCAAAAAAACTGGTTGTGTTTAGCATTATGCACATGCACAAATTCTCTATTGTGTTCTACGTAGCCCTATTTCATACCTGTTTTGACATACATCCAACAACAGATGCCAGATAAGTATATTTGGATATACAGCAGCAGATGTTGCCCCATATATCAGCAATGCATTGTTTTATGCATAAGGCTGCTGGTGAGAGTGTATTGCATTGTCTGAATGCTGTTAGCTTTGTTGTTGATAATAGCAACATTCTAGGTGGATCATATAATGCTTAGATTTATTGCCAGTGCCAGCTGAATGAAAAATCCTACAATCTGGGCATCACAGCTGAATGCACGACAAAGCAACACCAGACTGTTTCTTTAATAGACAGCAGTAATGGCAGCCATCCAAAGTGAAGTTTTAAACATCAGCCCAAAACCGGAATATAGTCATAAATTTTCTTTGTTACAGGCGAGTGAATTGTGCTCCAGAAGCTAAAAGCCTTTTTTGTACTAGGTTATATGGGGAAGAAAAGCTCAATAATAGCCACAGTAATCTTTACAAATTACTCGCATGGGGTGTCTTTAATTGTTTTTATTTGCTTATAAATTACTAGGAAAGTTGCAGAAAAGGAAATTGGTGGCATTCGCCTGCGGAGAGCTAGAACTGTGATATTTGTCTGAAGCTGCTGATTGTCTTCATCTCACACCTAATCAGTCTCTGGTTTTCGCACGCACATTTACTTTGTCAATGCCTGCCCTTAAGCCTGGGGGTAGGCAACTCTCTGACCATGCTGCTCTTTTGTTTTCTTTTCAATTCCATCAAAATCAAATTCTCTTAGCAGACAGAAGCTGGGAAAATAGACTGAGGTTACACTGGCTGCCTCAGCACAGTGGTAAACATACCAAATAAACGGTGTGTTTACTAAAAGCTTAGTAGTCTAATTATGTTGGTCATTTTCATCAGAGTCACCATTGTTAGATGAGCAAGTGTTTCCCAAAACCTCAGGCTGAACATCGGCGAGCTAGTTGAATAGTTAGAGCGACAGCTCTGGGCTGGCAGTTATCAGCTTTGGTTCCTGTTACGTCATCGACTCTGTACATTTGAATCAAACAATGCAAACGTAATGTTAAGTTTGAGAATTTAGTACATTTTTCATTTGCACAGCTAATTATCAACAGTTTTAATGGTATCACACCGGCTAAATAGTGAATTCAGTTCCCAGATAATCATCTCACCTTTTCAGTATAAAATATGCATTAATTGTCAAATGTAATTTTATGTTGATCATATAGAATATAATAGCCCATGATTCAACAGCTATGACCAACTCCAAAGTGTATACATGCACACACACAAGGCCACGCCTCCAGAAACATTCATTCATTCGCCTTCTTATCTGCTTAATCCTGGATAGAGTGGCAGGAGAGCTCGTGCCTAGCTTACAGCACAGGGCGCAAGGCAGCCCTAGACGGGGCACAAATCCATCATAGGGCACACTCACTCTTTTGGGCCACTTTAGCAGCACCAATTAGCCTAACACCCGTGTCTTTTGGACTGTGGGAGGAAAACAGAATGCCCAGAGAAAACCACAAGGAAGACAAGCAGACTCCACACAGTAAGGACCCAGACCACTGGGTCGGGGATTGAATCCAGGACCTTCTCGCTGTGAGGCGATGGTGCTACCCACCAAGCCACCGTGTCGCCCACCACCAGAATCGGGTGTTCTGAATTGCCAGTGTATTGGCTCATGTATACAGTACCTATCCCTCATTACATACATTTTTTACAGCACTTTTAACCCCCCCTGTTTGTATTCACTCCTTGTTCAGTTACATTGCTACTGTATGTTTCTTAGCACTGATCTGCTGTTGTTTGTCTCTGGTTACTAATATCTGCCTGTTGGATTAAGTTTTGCCGTGCCCTGTTGGATTCTTTCCCCACTGTATTGTTTGCACCTGTGTGTTTTGAATCTCTGCCGCCTGCTTACTATTAAGTCTGCAGAACACTAGCTTGCTGTGCTCGTCTCCGCCTGCTCCCCAAGTGTGACAAGTAACTGCTGTGATTTACTTTATATTCACACAATTAACGAAAGTTCTGTAATAAAGAGTAATATGGGAGAGAAGTTAACTTCCAACCTTTTAAGTGACATTAAACTGAATGGGAATTCTAACTTATAAACGTTGTCTAAATTGTGACATTATAGTTAACCAGCTTTCTACAGACAATCATGTAGTGCATGTACAAAAACAAAACAATGTAGACCAAGTAAAAACAAAACTGGAATGAACTTTAAAGTTATTGTAGTTGCTGAATTAGTCACAAAGAAATACAGAAAAATAAAGAAATATAAAGAAAGGTGAAAACAAGTTACACGCTGTTAGGTACATTTCAGTAACAGGTGCATCCAACTTTCCAGGTCCAACTTTCTGCAGAGTCAATAGCTACAGACCTCCAAACTTCATGTGGCCTTCAGATTAGCTCAAGAACAGTGCATAAGGGAGCTTTGTGGAATTTGTTTCCATGGTCAACCAGCTTTATCCAAGTCTTACATCACCAAGCGCAATGCAAAGCATAGTATGCAGTAGTGTAAAGCACGCCCCCACTGGCCTCTAGAGCAGTGGAGACGTGTTCTCTGGAGTGATGAATCACGCCTCTCCGTCTGGCAATCTGATGGACGAGTCTGGGTTTGCTAGTTGCCAGGAGAACGATACTTGTCTGACTGCATTGTGCCAAGTGTAAAGTTTGGTGGAGGCAGGGATTATGGTGTGGGTTTGTTTTTCAGGAGTTGGGCTCGGACCCTTAGTTTCAGTGAAAGGAACTTCAGCTTCAGCATACCAAGAGATTTTAGACAATTTCATGTTCCCAACTTTGTGGAAACAGTTTGGGGATGGCTGCTTCCTGTTCCAATATGACTGCACACCAGTGCACAAAGCAAGGTCCATAAAGACATATCATGAGTTAAATGTAAGATGAAGTGGATAGCATAGCTGCTAATGCTAACTGCTCAGCCTGTGTTATGGAGATTCAGCACAAGATTTCGATTTTGGTTGGTTGTCAATACTATCCTTTTTAGGTTAGTGCAGACTTATTTGCACTAAGAATACAGTACTGTAGATGTTAAAATAAAAACATGATAAACAGCGCAGATCTTTAATGGAAAAGAGCTTCTGTGAGACTGAATGACTGAACCACTGTGTACCGAATCTTGACTCAAGTTTCGGCTGAAACAAGTGACAATTGAAATTAGAAACAATATATTGGGATGTAGCACTTTTTTTTGCAAAGTACATGTATTTTAAGTTATTAAACCAATAATTAAAAGGATCTACCTCAAGCTCAAAGCGCTAGCCTAGACTGAAATAATATTAGGTAATATTATTTTTCATGGGTTTAATTTAAGCTTAATTTTTGTGGTTGTTCATGATACAGTAAGTTGCACTTTATGCACATGCATTTTAGCAGTTTATTTGCTTTAAATCCCATTAAAGACGTAGGTCAAACAACTGCAGTTCAAACTCAAGGTGATTCCTAATAACATAGATCAAACTACTGTGGTCCGATTAAGCAGCGATGGTTTTGAGAAACATTTGTGAGTTAGGTGTTCATTGATCAATCATCAAACTACGTTTGTTCAGTGGTTACATGCATCGTTGTTTGGGAAACATCTTAGACTCAGAGTTTACAGAGAGGAGTCAAGCAGAGGGCCGGATGAAAGATATCTAAACCTAGGCTTGTGTTATACTTCCAACTGTATGATTGTAATAAAAGTGTGAGTACTGGGTGTAGCTTTAAAAAAATAAAGACATTCAGAGTCTTTTGAATGGCCATGCAATAATAAAATTACAAAATAACATTTATAATACTGAATCTGATATCAGCAAAAGAACTGCATTTGTAAAGCATGTCCTAATGAGTTTTTCAATGGCAAGCTTTTTCCCCCAGCAGAAGCAACAACACATTATAAAGTCTCATAATATTTGTTAAAAACTGTGTCCTACGTGAATCAATACGATCCCATTTTAAAAATAATTCTTTCCCAGATAAATTATATATATATATTGTACAGGTTATGCCTGCAATTAAAAACCTGAAGTCGTACTACCCTAAGGTTTTGTGGTACAATAAAACAACCCTAAGACAGTAATTTACTTTAATGTTAAATTTGTGTCGTATACTTTCAGTTTAAGATTAAGCAAAATAACCTATTAGACATTGGTTTCACAATAATTTTGGAGCTGGCTATATGCACACACAGACACACACACCAGCTCGAGGAACCTTGGTTATGTATAGTGTGTCATTTTCCATAGATGAAGGCATATTCAAAAACAGTTTTATAATTGCACTCTCCTAAAATCACAAGAAGTGACCTAGAGCTGGAACAGATCCCATTATATACAATTAGCTGCCATAAAATGAGCAGAACAAAACTATAAGCCACCACCTCAGGAAACCACTGGCAACTGCAGGGGTTTGGGTTAAAGACTTGCTGTATGAATCTACCCTTACAACAACACATGGCACATCATGGGCATGCAGATGTTCCAATAGGCACTCCTGACATGACAGTTAATTTCTCCTTGGATGGGCAGAACACAACAATTCCCATCGTGGCAGATGGGCTGTAATTGGGGTAGATGAGTGCAGATGCCATATCATACCCAAATGGAGCTATCGGCTTCCTTTCTCAGTTCATTCAAGGAAGGCCTGTTTCATAGCTAATTAGGCAAAAATTTGTTTTGTTTCTGTTTATCATGACTACCAACAGGCAACTAGTGTCAGACATTGGTCTGGTCACACAATTATTGGTCTTTCCAAAAGTGTGATGGATGTTCAAATGAAGATAGTGTTACATTAAAGATAAATTATTCCAGTCTACTTACTTTTGCTTTGTTCTTGCATGCACAGAGCTTACCCTGGTTTTATATAGAACCATTTGCTATCATTTTTATAACTCAGCTATCTGAACCTTGTATCTCCAAAGTTACTACTACAGTGCAATTTTTCTAAATGCCTTCATGTATTTATTCCTTACAGGTTACAATGGGACAGGTCTCACAAGCTTTACACAAAGCTGGCCTGTATGACAAAAAAGAGGCATCTTCAAAAAAACTGCCACATTGGGTCTCATTTGCAGTTCTTAAGCCATGTGTTTTGTGATCAGATGAGACCAAGACTGAACCTTTTGAACCAAGCACTATGTTTGGCACTATGTTTGGTGGTGATTTTCTTCAATGGGTACTAGGCAATAGGACAGGATTGGGAAAGAAAAAACAAAACAAAAAACAATGCTGTCAAGTAAGCCCAAATGCTGCTCTTTGCTAGACAGCAGAAAATGAGCTGGTGCTTCCAGCACAACAGTGACCCTAAACACACAACCAAAAAACAGCAGTGTCTTAAGTATAGGAAGGTGGCTTGATTGGCCGAACCAGTGATCTGCATTTACATTTACAGCATTTAGCAGACACCCTTATTCAGGACAACTTACAGTTGATACAATCTTACAATCCAAGCAATAGTGGGTGAAGGGTTTGCTCAAGGACCCAATAGTGGCAGCTTGGCAGAGGTGGGCTTTGAACCTTTGACCTTCTGGTCCATAGTCCAGTACCTTAACCACTAGTCTACCACAGTCCCTAAATCTGATCTGTTCTATATCCAATAGAAAATAAGTGAATGGACTTTAAAAGAGCAGTCAAATTGAATTATTTATTGAATTATTATTTAATTGAATTATTTAATCTGGTGGCATGACTGCATTACCAACCTTGACATTCTAGATGTACATTTTTGGACAACTTTCAGAACTGTTGCCTTTTGTGTTGTTATTTGACTGTTGTATGAATTAGAAAAATGGGTAAATAAAGCTGGAATGTGTTTTATGGGTTTTTACAGGCTGTAAGACAAACAAGTGCCCGTTTCAAATGGGTTTCATAATTTTCTAAAGGCACTGTAATAGTGACAATAAACAAGACATAAAAATATTAAATCACAGATATTATACAACAACACATTTAACAATTTAACATTTTTAACAAATTTAACATTTTACATCAATCTACTCACAGCATTATGGTATTGGTACCATGAGAAATTACTAGCTGGATTTGATTGGATTTCTATTTGGATTTAACTGAAGCAGTATATGGGTTTCACCAAGAGTCAAGAACATGTCAGCATTAACTGCATGCGTACACAGTTACAGGTGTTGCACGACAATTATGAAAGTAAAAAACCTGTCTATGTTTAATCATCTCTGGTGGCAAAGACAGAGTAGTCTTGTTCTTCAAACAGTTTTAAAATCTGCACATTTCTGTACAGAGAATATTTATATGCCTTTTTTTGAGCCAACTTCTACCTTATTTTTTATTGCCTGTTAAACTGCTGTTATTTACTTTAGTGAAGTGAATTCATGCTTTTCTGACATGTTTACACACTCTCTATGCAGCAAAGAGGTGGGAAGATTCAGCATTTGAAGTCCTAATGATCCTTTGCTTGTCTTTTCTTTTTTTGTCTCATGTTTTCAAAAAGTGTAGAAGATCATTATTTTTCATTAAAGTTTCGCAAATAAAAGTATCAAATTATTTGAGACATTTTTAGAACTTCATATGTTACACTCCATAAAATCTTGTCATATGTTTTAAATAAGACAGTTTAAAGAAATCCGTTCCACTTAAATGCTAAATGTGCAGGCAATTCCAGACAAATGGATCAGAGGGTCTCCTAAACAACATGGTTAGTGAGGTGGTACCAGTAAGCAGTGGAGAGTACCTACTGACAGTAATCCAAGATGGGACAAACCACGAACTGGTGGCAGGAGAGCAAAATATCCTATCCCATCTGATCTGAATGGAAAGTAGTCCCTGGTCCAAATCACAGAAATGTTTAATGCAGGCTATGGGAGGAATGTGTCACAACACATGGTGCGGCGCCCCCTGCTGACAGCAGCTGTCTAGTCACAGACCGGCCATAATGCTCACCAAGCCAACCCTTGTGCAACATCAAAAGCAGCTACACTGGGCATGAGAATTTCAGAACTTAACTGAACCTTGGACCACTGGAAGAAGGTTGTCTGCTCTGGCCTGGTCTGGTTTGGGGAGTTTTCCCTTGCCAGTGTTGCCTCAGGCTTGATCAACCAGGGTTTTGAGCCAATATATTTGTAAAGGTTCTTTGAGACAATGCTGTGTTGTACAAAGCGCTACATAAATAAATTTGACTTGATTTGACACAAGTTTTCATATCTATCATATGCATGATTATGGACGTGTGCACCGTTGACTGGGGGAAGTGATGCCACCAGGATACACTGTGGGAAGAATATAGCAGGCGGATGGAGTGTGATGCTCTGGGTAATGTTCTTTGGTGAATGTTCAGAGTCCGGGCATTCATATGAACCCATTACATCATTACATGATTACAGACCAGATGGTTTTAATGTTTTGGCTGATTGGTGTATAATTGTGCATATGTTGAAATGTTTGGACTTAGATATAAGCCCCCCCCCGGCTTGTTCACAACATAAATCATACTGGAAGTTCTAGTCTAAAAATAAATCCCTGTTTGTGTTAGGGGAATACGTCCTTTAAAAAACTAATGAATAAAATATGACTCTTTTCTTGGGAGTTTGTAGGACTATAGAATGACTCAGCAAAATTAGTGACTACATACTGTATTGTAAGCAGCTCTATTATTTAAAACAAATACAGATGCAAAAAGGGGACAGAAGGAATTCTCTGTGGATACCAAAATACAAAATTTGCAAAGGTCAAGCCAAAAGTAAGAGAAACATAATTTGTCTCAAACGTGTAAAATTTGCAACTAAGCTTTTAGAGAGTACAGATACGAGTCTCAATGAAGCTTGCTCACTCAAAGTGGACAGGGGTGCTGATGCCTCTCTTTCCCTAATTGAGGTCTACATCCATTCAAACCAGCCCTCACATCATTCCCTGGCAAAGTGGTTGTATGTCATTTACCAGGGCCTATTTTGTGTGTGCTCACCATCTGAACAAAAGCTTTCTTCTCTGCACATGAAACGTGGGACGTCCAAAAGCAGAGTCATCAGAGTGAAAGAGAAGAATGAAATATTGATTGGCTTTCATGTCACTTTTGTCCTGATTATTTCTTTTTTTCTTTTTTTCCCTGTGGTCTTGTCCTGTGATCTGAACCCATACACAAATCAAAGTTTAAAATAATGATAATGGGCCATTAGAGCCACAGCAGAGAATCGGTGGAGTGGTAACACAAAATTGAGCTGCGTGCATGACTGAGAGTGTGTGTGTGCGCATGTCTGTGAGTGTTTTTTTCTACAATGCTTGTTTTATAACCATAAACATTTATTAGATATTTCAGTGGGAGACTCACTATGCAACACGTACAAAAGCCATATAGCTCACTGTAAACAGTCTGAGTGTAAGTAGCGCAGTGTAATGTACTACCACATTATATATTCCAAGTCGAAAATAGGACTTTTGGTAGACACAGGATGATGTGGAGTCCACTTCTGTGTTGTATTTTGCTTGCACAGCAGTGGTTTCAAAATGATGAATTATTTAAACCAAAGTAGTGCTCGAATGTTTTGTGAATCCTTTATATTTGTTCTTATTCTTGCCTATATGACTAAAAACATCATCAGATTTTTAAACCCTTAAGTCCTAATGTAGATAACGAGAACCCAATTAAGTAAATGTAACAAAAATATCACACTTATGCTCGGGGGCGATCGCACATGCTCGAGTGCTTGTTAGTGTTGATTGTGCGAGTAGCGACACTTGCTGGCTCTTGTACATAAGAGCATGCCTGAGCTTAGTAAGGTGTTGTCTCATTGAATGGTTCCGAGACCTCACCCGTCTCACGTGCTTTATATTGCGCTTTTGTGTGAGGGAAAGCAGGTATGTAGACCGCCAGCAACGGTATGCCCTAGAAGCCTGAGGTGATCGCCAGGGTTTAGTTTCTGAATGGTGTAGGGCAAGTTCCGGCTATTCTTACCCATGTGCCGTCCCCGTGGCCTCGCCATCTTCCTTAGCGGCTTTGGCTTGCTGGCTTTGGTGACGCACGCTCGCTACAGTAGGCATTCCTGTGACACGTCTTCACGGGGCTCCACTAGGGTTGCGACAGGCTGGACAAGAGCGGACCCATTATTTTTTCTAAGTGGTTGAGTGGTACGTTTGGTTTACATAGCGATAACCGACGCTTCTGCCCAGGGTTTGATCCTCATCCACTGCTTTTGTTTTCTCTTTGTTGTCTTACTTATTTTCTTTCATTTATTTACATTTTGGTTAGCCATTTCCATCTTGAGGTAACTGCAATTGGGTCTTAAAACTCCAGTATATGGACCAAGCGTTAACTCCTGGACCTCCAATATGGAGGTCCCCACTCACCGCAGACGGCATCAGCAGTCTCTGGTCGAATCCTGGTTAGCTCTTGGGGGTCCAGCCAGTTGCTCTGGCCCCATCAGTGACCCAGTTTGGCATTCCGATTCCACAGAGCTGCCCAGTCCCCTCCGCAGAAGTCGCCAACATCCACTAGGGGCTCCTTTAGAGCTGCTTCTGCTGTCCATTACCTTCGGCCCAGTTAGTGACCCAGTTTGGCATTCTGACCCTGCATTCTGCCCACCACTTACGTGGATCCCCAGCCACAAGTGTGCGCCCTGGAGCCGCCCGGTATTTTTTACATTTTTCAGGGGTCCAGGAGGGTTCCCGAATATGTGGATGATTTCCACAAGGTTGGGGATGAGCTGTTCCTTTTTGAGGAACCTTCCTCCCTGGCAGAGATGTACAATTTGGCCATCTGTGCAGACATCCGTCCAGGGAGAGATTTGATTCAACCTGTTCATACTAGTCCCAAGCCTGCCATCCCACCTAGCTCCGTACATGAGCATGCCTCACCTCTTAGATCCGTACCTGACTCATTAGCGCCGACTAGCTCCATACCTGAGTACGCCGTGCCTCTTGGCTCCATACCTCAGCTGTTAGCGCCACTTAGCTCCATACCTGAGCCGTTAGCATCGCCTGGCTCCGTACCTGAGCCCACCGTGAGGACCCCTGCTCCACAGTCATTTGCGCCAACTCCTGCAACACGGTCGCTTACACCGACCCCTGAGTCAAGGTCTTTTGCGTCAAACCCTGCACCAAGGTCATTTGCACCAAACCCTGCTCCACGGTCGCTACCATCAACCCCTGCGCCACAGTCGCTACCGCCATCCCCTACAGTATGGTCACTACTGCCGACCTCTGCACCATGGTCATTTGTGCCAACCCCTGCGCCACTGTCACGACCGGCAACCCCTGCGCCATGGTCATTCGTGCCGACCCCTGCGCCATGGTTGCTACCGCCAACCCCTGTGCCATGGTCACTTTCGTTGACCTCTGTACCAAGGTCCTTGGCATCTGTTCCCCCAGCCAGATGACTCACGCCGACCTTTTTCTTTGGTCTTGTTGAGTCTAGATCTGTTTCTGAGCCGCTCGCATTTTAAGTCACTCCTTCTCACCGCGTAGCGCTCGCCAAGCGATCGCGGTTGGAAAGGATGCTGTGCTGTCTGTTAATCAGCCTCGTCCTTTTGTTTCCGCATCTGTGTCACGCTCAGTTAGCCATAGGAGTTCCCAAGACATGTCTTCGTGGCGCTCCACTCGGGTACCGATGCTCTGCATGGACCCACTATCCCATTTGCGCAGCGGAGCTACACCATAAGCAGCTTAAATAAACAGCTCCTTTTGTTTGTTTTTTTGCTTCTTTTTTCTCAGTGATTGAGTCGCACACAGCTGTTTACATAGCAGTAACTGCCCAGGGTTTGATCCTCAGCAACTGCTTTTGTTTTCTCTTTGTTGTCTTATTTATTTTCTTCCATTTATTTACATTTTGGTTCACCACTTCCATCTGGAGCTAACTGCAATTGAGTCCTAAAACCCTTTTTACTTTTGTTTGCAAGGTCTGCCGGTTTGTATTTTGGCAAACTGTAACACGAAAGCCTTTGCTCCCCAGAAAGAACATTGATATCCTTCAAGTGACACATGGAGAAGTCAAAAGGATATTGGAAAGTGGTTTGTGGGCAGTCTCTGAAACAAGGTGATGGTAGAATCATGGTGTGGGCCTGTTTTACTGTATCTGGGCCAAGACAGTTTGCTATCATTGATAAAATGTCAGGACATTTGAATATCAAGAGCATATGGGTCATACATTACACAGGTCATTCTACTCAAAATAGTTTTAAAAGATTAAAGTTAATGTTTTGGAATGCAATAGAAATGTTGTGGAAGGACCTGAAGTGAACAGTTCATGTCAGTAAACCCACCAACATCTCAGAGCTGACACTATTCTGTACAGAGAAATGGACTAAAATTCTTCCAAGCTGACATGCAGGATCATCAGTTACCAGAGACATTTAGTTGCAATTATAGTTGCACAAAGGGTACCTGTAATAGTTAATAGGTAATAGTTGAGCATTTTCCTCAATAGTGTAATATTAGTATTATTACAATGCTATGTCAGTGTAATAATAGGATTACTACAATGCTATGACAGTGTAATATTAGAATTATTACAATGCTATGTCAGCCTAATATTAGGATTGTTGCAGTGCTATGATAGTGTAATATGAAGATTATTACAATGCTATGACAGTGTCATATTAGGATTGTTGCAGTGCTATGTCAGCCTAATATTAGGATTATTACAATGGTTTATCAGTGTAATATTAGGATTATTACAATGCTATGTCAGTGTAATATTAAGATTATTACAATGCTTTATCAGTGTAATATTAGGATTATTACAATGCAATGTCAGTGTAATATTAAGATTATTGCCCTGTCTGTGTAATATTAAGATATTTTGATGCATAAGACAAGATAAAAGAAAGATCAGACAAATAAATGATGAAAATTCACTGATTGACTACATCTACATTGACTACAATCTACATTTTATCCAGAGCATTTTGTCTAGATTTTATATCTAAAAAGAAAAACATATTAACTAAATTTTCCATAAATACCATAAGAACCCTTGTTACTCTAAACTGAATAAGATGTCTGAATATTTTTTTTATTCTGTGGGAAATCAAGAGCAAAGAATTATACAATGTAATCAAACACAAGTGTCATCACAGATTTCGTTATAATTAAATGAAGAAGATTTGTGAGTTTTACCGATGAGGATGAGCATGCACACCAGCAGGGCAATCAGGGCTCCAGGACTGAGTGCTGTGCCCATGCTGAAGGCCGTGGCGTTGCAGGACAGGATTGCTCCGTGTGTGTCACAACCACACACATGGATAGTAAGCGTACCAGTGGTGCTCAAAGCAGGAGGTCCGCTGTCCACCACCATGATGGGCAACAGGTACACATTCTGCTCCTGACGATTAAACCCTGATCGTTGAGTCCTAATGCCGGCTGTGTTGTCTGTAACGGGAGAGAGACAAGGATGGAAAAGGATAGAAAGTGTGTTTCAAAGGATATTGGAGCCCTCTGCTAACCCTTTTCCACTAGCTTTGTGCTGGCACCTGATTTAATTATTTGACAACTTACATTTTTATCATATAACCACACTGTTATATGTGGTATTTGTGTATTTTTATTATTTGTGTATTTGTGTATGATATTTTAGGTCTTTTCTCTCAATCTTGCCATAATGCATTATCTTTTTAAAACTCTTTTAATTCAAAAGCATGTGCCTTTAATACTGAATTATGTAAATCAATTCTATTCTGATTGACTGACCCCTTTTCAATTTTCTGGGCCACACCATGCACCCTTGAAAGACGTATCCAAGCTCTACTAATCTCACGCTGATGCAACTCGTTCAGAGGAAAAGTGACTAGGGAAAAAAAACTGCTATAAGGTCAATCAGCTGTCACCACCAGACGGACGCACTTGTCTGACTTCTCAACTAAAATAATAAAACATCTCCCAATATAATTTGCATAAATGAGCTGCATGATCTGCTTTGGATTCTGAAATAAAACTGTTTCAGCAGCACTATTTAATCCAAAGATAAGAAATAATCCAAAACAAGGTGTTTTAAGCCTCTGTGAGCCCCTTGTAGTAATATTTGTCCTGCAGCTCTGTCTGGATGGATTTTTGCGACACATACATTCGTCATCATGATATATCATACACCATCACATTCGAAGTGTGTACATGAAAGAAGATCCGGTTAAAAAAAACTGCATCCAGAACTGTGGCTCAAATGTAGCACCATAACAGTAGTAGCAGTAGTCGGAAATAATTATATCCACTGATTTTGCTAATCATATTCTGTCCTATCTCATGTCTCATGGACCCTGGTCAGAGCAGGTGTCACATGCAGACAGGGATGGCTGTGTGTGAGGGAAATGAGACTGGTCGAGAGATCATCCCCCTTTCCTACAACAGCAATTCCCCCACAGCCCAGCCAGGAAAAGTGGTAGCCTAGTGGGTAAGGTACTGGACTATATACCACAAGGTCCAGGGTTCAAATCCCACCTCTGCAAAGCTGCCACTGTTGGGTCTGTGAGCAAGGCCCTTAACCCACAATTGCTTGGATTGTAAGATTGTATCAATTGTAAGTCACTCTGGTTAAGGGCGTCTGCTAAATGCTGTAAATGTAAATGTAAAAGTCTAAAACATGCATTATTGTTCTGCTCCAGTTGTTTAACTACACTACGTGGATAATTCATATGTTGAAGGTTACTAATTACCTGAGCTAGCCAAGACGCATTAATTAATAAATTAATTAATCAAAGAAAAAAAAATCTTGGAAGTTCTAAGAAGTAAAAAGTAAGAGATGGACTTGAATTCTGGGTCTAGCTGCTAGCTCGATAAATAAAAGAGAAACAGGGTTATAACCAAACTGTATAGCTTAGCAGACATTTACAGTATATCAGATTATATACGACACTGACAAATGGCAAATCCCAGTGAAAAAGTATGGGCCTGATTCCACCAACAAGCCTGCGTACACCATGCTATCCATCAGGGAAAGCATTTATCACGTCATCTATGAACAGGTTGCTGATAAATACTCTCCCATTACCACATCTGTTTGGCAGGAAGGCAAGTTCTGCTAAGCTAAAATCTTTGTTTTATCTGCGTGACATTGCACATTCTCCACTGCATCGTATTTCAAAGAGACACTTTTTCTTATAAGGCCAGTGCATATTTATTAGAAGCATAATGTACACAAATATACTTCCAAATCTGTCCAGCTGCAGGTAGCTAGGAGTTGATGGGAGATTACATGGGAAGAGGTAGTCATGAGCAATGGTTTGAAAAACGTAATTCTCATATGCACAAACAACTGTCCAAATTCTTGCTTAATTATCTTACGCTAAAGTTTGGGTTCCCGTGTTAAAAAGACATATTATGCACTTTTGCACCGAACAGTTCTAGCTCCCCCCAACCGGGAAGGTCTCCTGAAAACTGCATTCGTTCCAGGCTTTTTTTGGTTTGCATTTGCACCTCCAGTAGGAACACTGTGTGACACTGAAGTGATATAAGTGATGGCTGAAATTCGTATTGTCTCTCCTCTATCGCATATAGGCTCAGTAAAGCCTGGACTTTACTCTCACTTTCATTAGTTTTTTCATTTTCATTCAAAAATCTTTTGTTTATATGGTTACCGGTGTAGAAGTATTTTTAAACATGGCGGTTGAACTCTACACAGGTGCTTGGGTCTGGACCAATCAACATACAGTTGCGTCACTATCTCTGGACCAATCGCTGTACTCTTCTATCTGGACTGCATCACTCAGGGTTCCTATGTGCTGAGAAAAGACCCTACCTTAAAGTAGGAGTTAATAAAGTCCCTATACACAAACTACAAAACTCCCCCATTTTCTGCACTGTGAACGTGCAAAAAAGGGGGTACAGTTCTAAGAACTATGGAAAAGCTCCTTTTGTTGTTTTTGTGCCTATTGTGTTCATTTTCTAAATAAAGATAATTTAGCATAGTCTCTGCAGGAATCAGACTTTAATATGACAAATTTCTGCACTGTTAAGTGCACTGTTTACAAATAAAATAAGTTCATACAAATCAAATTAAAAATCATGAAAAACATGGGAAGAAAGAAGCATTATCCCCCATACTTCCAGATCTGTAGCTAAGACCTGTAGTTAAGCAATTGAGTCAACATGGCTGGTAGATGGGGACTGGGAATTACTAGACTGGTAAAAAATAAAACTATGTCGAGGATAACCAAATACTCTAACCATATCCATACGTGACAATAACATGGCCCAAATATAAATGACTTGGAAAATGTCTTTAAATCCTTTAAATGCAGACTCCCTCTCAGTTTTGGGTAATTTTATTAATAAAATATATAGTATTTATACACTATATATAGTTTTTATAAATTATTGCATAATCATGTAGCCCTAAATTGTAATACTGAAGTTTTTACAGCTGCAATTGAATATTTAAAGTTTAGTAACATACACAGAAGTACACAGTTTTCAATGATGCATAGAAGCCTTTGTAATCATGTTTTAATATTTAAGTAATTGTTCAGTATGTGTACAAACTCTATTACCCCAAAAATGTGCCAGTGCCAGTTCAAAGCACACACCAAACATTAATGTAATTTCTTAGAAGAAGTGCTCTGTCAATGGCAAAGGATAGTTTCATGCATTTCTCTGCCTTTTTCAGGCATGAAAACAGTGCACGTTTGTCCTCATGTGTCAGGATGGAAGATGGAATGCAATGTGAAACCGCGATGGTGAAAAGGAAAAGTGACAGATCTAATGTGACAGGTTGACAAATGTGTGTCCATGGAATCAGATGTATGGTGGAGGAAGAGGAGGTAGGAGGGGGACAGAAATGTGCCATTGGGATACAGAGACACTAAGAAAGAGAGAGAGAGTAAAAGAGAGCAGTGTCAAAAGGGGACAGGTGTAGGTGTATTTTTGGAGAACGTCTGTGAAGGAGTTGAACTGGATATGCACTGTGTAGCATTCGCAATGACTCATGTTTTACCTGTCTGTGCGTTGAAGTATTTGTGGGCATGTGTTTATCCACTGTGTCTTTTGCGTGCATGAAGATTGATTGGGAAGATTGGGGGACAGGGTTAAACCATACTGGACTCCCAGCATGCCACATGACCCCTAGAATGCGATGGTACATTCATTAACTAAAGCTTCTAAAGTTAAATTGATGTTTAAGCATTGTTCTATTGTTCCTTTTCAAAGTGAGGTGTTCAGATGTTTAAAGGTGTAGGATTAGTTCCATTAATGCCACCTGCTGTCAGCAAGTGTCTTGTGTTTCTATGTGCTGCATGCTTCTAGTTATCTCTCTTTTATAACCAAGCACATATGTACATGTGATCAAATGACTATATATGCAAATCCCTGCAGATACAGATGCCAAGAGTGCTGTGTTCAC
This sequence comes from Ancistrus triradiatus, assembly GCA_025084515.1. Taxonomy (NCBI): domain Eukaryota; kingdom Metazoa; phylum Chordata; class Actinopteri; order Siluriformes; family Loricariidae; genus Ancistrus; species Ancistrus triradiatus. The sequence continues at coordinate 198,478 of JAJAGP010000849.1, read as the reverse complement.
TGTGTGTGTGTACTCCCGAAAGACCTCGTGCTCATTTGACATTTCCCTGGCTCTCCCAGTTGACATTTTCATTGTGTCAGATCAGTATCAATCTTGATTTTGCCATGCGTCATATTCACTCACACCAATCCATAGGGTCAAATTTGGGAAAAATGCCAAAGGAGGGCCAAAATAGGCAAAAGAAGAGAAGTGTTGGATCAGTTTGTGTTTACACAATCATCTGTCATGACACGAACAATTAAATAAATAATGCAACATGTCAATCTCAGTGCAGTTCGAGCTGAGGCTAGAATATCCCAAAATTAATTAGCCTATTAGTAAGGTTTTACTACCTTTTCACTGTAGTTCACAAGGGACTACAACTTTAATATTTGAGATGCATGTCTATAGATTCAGCAGAAGAGCCTAGTTTTCAGCATCGCCACCACTTCCACAGTTTCATAATTTAAGTTAATCAAGGTCCATGCATAATTTACCAATAGGATAGGTCTTGACTGTACAGATTCACCAGCCAGCCAGCTGTGATATTGCAGTTATTCAAACAAATTACCTACTGAGAAAATGCTTACTACGGCTGTATTTTTTTATTTCTAGCTTTGAAAAGCTTAAGGAGTGAGTAATTCTCACCTTTGACATCCCACAGTGTGAAATAGCGGTTGCTGGAGGCTTCTGGGGCAAGTGTGAAATAAAAGCGATGGCCAGACTGAGGTTCATCTCGGTCCATGACACTGATGGTGTGAATGAGCTAGAAGAAAAAAGAGTAAATAATGGGTAAGATGAGATATTAAAAGCTTATATGAAAAAAAAACTCCTTTGTAATTTTCTGTTCATATCAGAACATAGCCGTGATGGTAATTTGCACACTGACTCCCTATTACCAACAATGCTGTATTCACTGACATATCACATTTCTGCTGTAAATCTGCAATGGTGAATGCGGAAGTGACTGAATCTGAATGAAAGTGTAAGTGCTTGCAGAAGGTGTTTTCAGAAACCAAGTCCAGTTATTAAATTAGTAGATCCTATAAAGTAACAGATTGACATGTGTAAAGTGGTAAAAACGAGTGAATGGAGAGAGGCAGAAGGAGGAAAGGAATGAGACTGAGCGGCACTACAGACAATCATGCGAAATTCCCATGATCGCTTATTGCTCTTTTCTCATTACACGCTCCTCAATAGCCTCATACAGTATTTATGTCACTCTTCAGGGAGGCTGAGGAAATCCAAATTGGAAATTAGAGCGGACTGAAATTCTTCCCCAAGCAAATCTTCTTCTTTTTTCATTCTCAACCACCCCCTAAGTACGAACAAAGTCAGAGAGGGACACTCATACAATAGGACTGTACCATATGAAAGGAAGAGCACTTTCAAAGACACACAATGACTTGGACTCACGCTTACTCTCTCATATACGCACCAGCAAAGTTAAAGCAAGGACAAAACACTTCTCAAGCAATGTTTATACTCAAAGGAGAACACCATACAGCAGGCAACTTTGGTCCTTTACAGCTGCATTCTTCAAAAAAGATCTAGAAAGTAAGAAGCAAGTTAGATTTCACTCCCTTGTGGCTGTTTTGACTAGATCTGATTAGAAGCCACCATGGGTAAATCCCAGGTGATTGACTCACTTACATGTGCCTTTAATGTAGTCCATGCTGGAATAAGGATTTCAGTCATAACCATCTTTCTCTCTCACTCATTTCTCTAGTAATTGCTCTTAGATCAAAGATGCTTCAACAGTCTGCTGTCCTAACACACACAGTTGTGTCCAAAAGTGAGAATGCTTCTTTTTTTTGCAGTTTTCTCATATTTAATACAATGTTTTTCCATTACAAATCATATAATCAGCATAACAATAACATTATAACAGCATTACTCTTTGAAAAATAAATATCTAAATACATTTCAGAATGTATTAATATTTGTTATCATTTGCTGTAATGACAGTGTGCATGTGATCACAGACTCCACAAAATAGTACAAAGTCTAATGATCCATGTTACCCTAGCATAATTTCACAACATTCCAAAAAGCATCTTAGGATGTCACTGAATGCTTGGCTTTCTCAGTCTTCAAGTGCCTACATAAATGACTGATGGGGTTCAGATCAGGTGACTGTGGATGAAAGTCTATGCAGTATGAATCCTTCTCAACAAAGTTCTGAATAAGCATTTTCACTAGGGGTCTCAAACTTTTGGCCCCCACTCCATATCAATAAAGCCAGCACTACAGAGACAGGACTACACTATACAGTCAAGCCCTTCTAACAAAATGTTCCCTATCCTGGAAACTGGTTGGGACAGCAGAAGCCCTATTTCCATTATTACTACAGGAAATAACTTGACCTACTTTCAGTGATGTGGTGAAGGTGACTTGCCAGTTCGAAGATCCTCAATTGTTATTGTTGTTAAACTGGTAAGTACTTCGCCTACCTTGTTCGACCTTATCTATCTCGTTTCTCACGTGTACTACTGCATGTGTGTGTCTGTGTGCATGTGTCTATGTACAGTGGGGCAAAAAAGTATTTAGTCAACCACTGATTGTGCAAGTTCTCCTATTTAGAAAGATGAGAGAGGTCTGTAATTTTCATCATAGGTACACTTCAACTATGAGAGACAAAATGAGAAAAAGTAAATCCAGGAAATAACATTATAGGATTTTTAAAGAATTTAATTGTAAGTTATGGTGGAAAATAAGTATTATTACGTTGTAACCTAACCTTTGTTGGCAATGTCAGAGGTCAAACGTTTCCTGTAAGTATTCACCAGGTTTGCACACACTGTAGCTGGTATTTTGGTCCATTCCTCCATGCAGATTTCCTCTAGAGCAGTGATGTTTTGGGGATGTCGCTGAGCAACACGGACTTTCAACCTCCTCCACAAATTTTCTATGGGTTTGAGCTCTGGAAACTGGCTAGGCCACTGCAGGACCAGAACAGAAGAGCTTCTTAAAGAAGAAGTTACAGGTCTGTGAGAGCCAGAAATCTTGCTTGTTTGTGGGTGACCAAATACTTATTTTCCACCATGATTTACAATTAATTCTTTAAAAATTCTACAATGTGATTTCCTGGATTTTTTTTCTGATTTTGTCTCTCATAGTTGAAGTGTACCTATGAAGAAAATTACAAACCTCTCTCATCTTTCTAAGTAGGAGAACTTGCACAATCAGTGGCTGACTAAATACTTTTTTGCCCCACTGTATATGTGTAAATAAATAGGTAAAAATGCCCTCTGCTGTCCCACAGCATGTTTCTTCTAGGACTTGACATTAAATATGAAAAATGAATCCATAAAATTTAAATGTCCACAAATTTAAAAAGGGAAAAAGAGGGTATAATTATTCTAAGAAGCCAGTTACAATCTGTCGGTGCCAAATTTCTATCCATGTCATCCCATAGGGAGAGACGAGAGACAAAGACGTAGACGGAGCTGAATCGAAACCAGGTACACGATGCGATAGACTAGTGCTTAGAAACGAGGTAGAGACCAAGTGACTTAGCGAAGAGACTGGGGAGCAAGAGGGTATAAATAGGAGAAGGGAAAGGACTGGAAGATTGGAAACAGGTGTAGATGGTTAGAAAGTCGGCGAGAACGTGGTAGAAGTGGGCATGGTCCGCTGGGCTGGCTGCAGGTGTGACATCATCCATGAACTAATGTAAATTTGATCATGTGAATCCTTGTCTTTATAATGCAGTGGTAAGAAATTGCACAACTTTCAAGGGTATTTTTCAGATTTTACAGCCATGGATAGCAGTAATTATAATATTCAGCAAGTGGGCGGGCATGTATATCTGGAATAGGACCAGACCCAGTTCAGTCAGCCAAGTGCTGGCTGTAATGTGCAAGGATTGCATCCAGCTTAATCTAAAACAAACAATCTCTTTGAAGTTTACAAACTTAAATATTGTATACCTGAGATGCAGTTATGTAGGCCCACAAATACACACTATAAGTTATATAAGTTAAAATGGTATATGACTTTCTCAGAAAAACTAAAATAATCTAATAAACAACAGCAAGCATTGCAAACTGCTTAAAAAGAGCAAAAACTGTAACTGGAGAGCACAAAAATGATATCCCAATTCAGAGTACCATGCTTAGTCTATGTGCGTAATAGGAAAGAGAGATATGCACCTGTGCACGCGAGCATAACGGGTGGGGGTTGGGGGTTTGTGAAGAAATGAGTAACAACTACCGATCCTTGAACCTGATTTCCTAATTAGGAATTTATCTAATGCTCCCCTCCTTACCCTTTAACTCAGACCAGGCCTATATTGGCAGAGAATGGGATGCTTCTAAAAACCGAGCACATTCTCCAGGGTGCTGCAGTCTGTTTGGAGAGATTTCTTTTAGCTCTGAGGGATGAGAACAGCATCCTGAGCCAAAGAACCAAATCGTCAGAACAGCAAGTGCTCATGCTTTGCAAAACTAAGCTGTGGATTCAATCCATCTCCAATTAGCCTTAACACACAGGTAAACATATGTGTCACTGTAGAAGTGCATTTTTCTCTGCAGATGACAGATTCTATCTGTCATCATATTAAGTTGTTTCTCCTCCGAAACACACTTGTGTATGTGTGTTTCATTTTTTTCCCTCCATATTACTCATCTGGCTTGGACATACCCTGGGGAGAAGCAAGTCCTTGTGATATGTCAGCGAGGGCTGCTCAGTGCTGTTTGATGTTTTGTGCAGAGTTGACAGGCCACTCCTCCCTGGGCCATTCTTAGTATTTGCCTTTCCACCCAGTCTTTTCCTGCTCATACGCCACTATATGATATCTGTCTCTTTTCATCTGATCACCCTCTTATGCCCAAATACCAAGGGGTTACCAGTCGGACACAGCATGCTGGAGAGTCTGATTCACATGTCAGTCATATTGCAGGATAGGGCAGGAGACAATGCCAGATTATGAGACAGGTCAGGAATGGAGAGGATGATGATTAAGCATGACCCTTATGTTATGTGCCAAGGTTATTGTGGTTAACACAAACAAAACTACAGAAAAACAGATAGAAAAAACACTTTTAAAATAATAATAAAATAAAAATGAAACCATAGAAACCTGTTTTACCCCCACTTATCCTGGTCAGGGTTGTGGGGGAGGGTCTGGAGCTTAACCCTGAATTCACTGGGTGCAGGAAAAGGTACATCATTGTGCAGTGTACCAGTCCATTGCAGGGTTCCATAAATGACTGTGCAAGCCCCACATGGGATGTGAACCCAGGCCCTAAGGAGCTGCCATTTGCCAAAGGAAGCTGTTAACACTAAATCACTGGGCTGCAATAAAGAAAATGCCTATAAATAAATAACCAACAGAAACAATCCCTCTGAAAGCAACAGAAAGTCTCACAGCTCTGCATCCCCAGTTTGATCCTGACTTCAGTCTCCCCCTGAGTGGAGTCTGCATGTCCTCCCTGTGTCTGCATGGGTTTACTCTGGGTGCACTGGCTTCCTTGCACAGTCCAAGAACATGCATTAGGTTAACTGATTACACGAACTTCGGCCGGTGTGAGTGTGGGTGACTAGTTTCAATGTAACCTCTGCTTGTCGTGAAATGGCCACTGCAGCTGATAGGACTTTATATATAGATAATTCCCTAACTCCCTTTAGACTGTTGAGCAGAAGGTCCGGGGTTCAAATCCCAGCTCTGTCAAGCTGCCACTGTTGGGTTGTTGAGCAAGGCCCTTAACCCACAATTGCTTGGATTGTGAGATTGTATCAGTCTGCATGTATTTGGAATGTGCGACAGCATCAGTTCGCATCTCTCTCTCTCTCTCTCTCTCTCTCTCTTTCTCTTTCTCTTTCTCTCTCTCTCTCTCTCTCTCTCTCTCTCTCTCTCTCACACACACACACACAAGCACAGACAGACACATTATTATTGCTTCTGTCAACAATTAGTATCTGACCCCTCCTCTTACCTTTCATACCATCCTGAACTATTTTACTCTCACACTGTGACAACGGCCTCTGTCAGTCTTATATAACAAGTGCAGGGTTGATGTGTTTTGGCACCAGCTTACTCTTAATTGGACTAATTAGAGTTATGGATGCATTCAAGCTCTGGTAGCTGTGAGTCACTCTAATGTGAGATGTGGAAAGAATGAAAAGGAAAAAACAGTGTGCTTAGCTTTGTCATGCAGTGCCATAAGTATGAATGGTTCCCATTTTTGATGTGATGTGAACCACAGCTACATTAATAAATGAACACACAGGTACAAAGGGGAACTGAATGACATTGCCCCCTCTTTCGAACAGCTCGTGTAAAGGGTAACAAATGAATAGGGATGCTGTAACATAAGAGAAAGGCTTTAACCAGCACTTAATGTAACAGGAAGATGTGGTTTGGAAGCCAGGTGCAGAGCATGGAATGTTCCAGACAGAAAGGATCTTCTTTATTTTTCAGAAATATATAATATATCTGATATGAATATATGAGTCCCGAAAGAGGTAGAGAGTAGCTGTAGGTGCTTGTGCTTACTTTTAATCCACCACTAGAAGGTGAGATTCAGTCTCTTCATCTCAGTCTTACATCTTGGTGTGTGCTCAATCACTAAAAATGGCGTCTCAATAACAATTTGTTCATAAACCCCCATACTCAAATAATGATTTGATTACTTTCTTCAGACTAAACTCTTTTCATACTTCCTTCAGTTCAAAACTTAGATGTTCTGTTTACCTTCTACAGTTAACAACCAAAATTACTTCTTCACTTTCTACAATCAGCCCTTAACTTTCAGTTTACTCTCCTATAATCCTCTATACTGTCTTGGTTTCTAATCCTAAATCCCTGTTTAGCCTCAGTTGTTCAACCTTCACTTCTCTTAATCTTCTTTTATTTACATTTTATTTCCACAAACACACATGCACTCAAACAAGCCTCATACTGCAAAAGTCCCTCTACAAAGACATCGCAATTCACGGAAGCCTTTGGAACATTTTATACAGCATGTGCAGCAGCTGATAATAATCAGTGTTAATTAATCTCTGTTGCCTCTGGAAGCCGAGTTCCAAGCACAAGCCGAGCTTAATGCAGGCACTCTATGCCCTCTAGTGCTCCCATATCTGAAACTAGATTGAACTAGTATTATTCAGGACAAATGCTCCACAGATTGTTAACCCATAGACACAAAACAGCCATTGAGGAGAATACTGGATGATCGAGATTTAAATAGAGGAGAAACAAATAAAGATGAACTAAACAAGATGAACTATTTACATAATGCTAAAAAGTTGCCACCATATAGTGACGTGCCTCAGTAGTCCTAGAGATGCCATGCAGCAGATGAGGCCATTCTCCTTCACTGCACTTATAAATAAGAAATGCAATGTACCCATTTCTCTATCTTGAGGCTCAAAAGACATTTATTTCATAGCACTGCTCCATTCTAGAGCAGATGAAAAAAAAACTGACAGAAATCTTACCTCCATATCCCTTTGATCTCTTGTTCAAGCCCTGGATATGCGACCACTGGGTTCAGGTCAAAACTGTGACCACTATCACTGGTAAAATCAGTACCAGTGGTAAAATCAAAATGAATCACTATATCTCTGAAAATACAGGTCCACAAGAATATTGTGGCAAAAGTTCATATTTGTTCAAAACGTAATTAAATAAGGTAAACTCTCATACATTTCATATTCATTACATGTAAAGTGACATATATCAAGCATTTATTTTGCTTCATTTTGATTATTATGGCTTATAGTTATGACAAATTATATGAATATTTCATTTCGAGTTTGAGTAAATTACTAGTCAAACAGTATAAATACCGTGTATTTCTTGGTCTTGTTCAGCACAAGCAACTACAATCATGGGTAAGACTGCTGACTTGACATTTGTCCAATCATCGACACCCTGCACAAGGAGGTTATGCCACAAAAGGTCATTGCTAAAAAGTCTGGTTGTTCGCAGAGTGCTGTATCAAAGCAAATTAATGAAAAGTTGACTGGAAGGGGAAAATGTGTTAGGAAAAAGTTCACTGCAACAGGGATGACTGCATCCTCGAGAAAATTGTCAAGAACATGGGAGACCTTCACAATGAGCACACTGGAACTAGCATCAGTGCAGGATGAGCCACCATGCACAGATGTCTGCAGGAAAGAGTCAAAAACGTCTGCATTCCTAATATCAAGCCACTCCTGAGCCGAGGACAACATCAGCAGTGTCTTACCTAGACTAAGGAGAAAAAGATCAGGACTGTTCCCCAGTGTTCCAAAGTCTGCTTTACAGATGAAAGTAAATGCTGCATTTCATTTGGAAATCAAGGTCCTAGAGTCTGGAGGAAGAGTAGAGAAGGACAGAATCCACTGTGGAGTTTAAACAGTCTGTGATGGTTTGGGGTGCCATGTCATCTGCTGGTGTTTTTTCCACTGTGTTTTATCAAGTTGAAAGTCAACACAGCCATCTACCAGGATATTTTAGGTCACTTTATGCTTACATCTGCTGTGACCCTTAACCAAAGCTACTTATGTCCTGTCAGATGAGGGCATTTATTATACATAATAAGCCTATTTACTTTGGTGTAGACCCTCGTCTTTAAACAAATATGCTACACTGTCATCCCTCAAATTGGATCAAACTTCTTACTTTCAGCATCTTAACTTAATCTGCTTTCACTGCTGTACCATGAGAAACCTGAACTGAGAAGCTGGATAGCATGAAACACTGCGAGAGAGAAGGAAGCTTGCTTAATTGGGCTTCTTGTAAGCAACATTACAAAGTTTTCAAAGTTACAGAGAAAATAAATGGATTTGTTCTTGTTTTGATTTCTTATCAGGAGAGTTGTGCAGTTACTCTAATGTATAAATAGATTATTTGACTGCAGCAGGAGTGCTACATGATTCTTCAGTTTCTGATAGCATTATAATGCATAATTAGCTTTACCAGCAATAGAATACTTTTTGCCTGTTCCTCAACTCTACCAATACATATATCACTATAACACTGCCTATAAAATGAGCACTTTATGGTCTCATTCTTTGGAGATATTCCTGCTGCTGGCTCACAGTCCAGAGCAGCAAGAATGAGCATTCATTCCAATTTGAACGGACTAACAGGAATCATAATTAGCTTTACCAGCAATAGAATACTTTCTGCCTTTTCCTTAACTCTACCAACACATATATCACTATAACACTACCAATAAAATGAGCATTCTACGGTCTCTTTCTTTGGATATATTCCTGCTGCTGGCTCACAGTCCAGAGCAGCAAGAATGAGCATTCGTTCCAATTTGAATGAACTAACAGGAAGCAGAGAACAAAGTCTGGCTGGCCGCTGTAGCACAGGTGAGAGAAAAATGCCTCTAATTACTGGTTCATCCACATGGCTGCTTTCCTTGCTTCTAATCAAGGTGATTAATTGCCCAGCAGAGATTGTGGGCATGTTAGTGCCCATTGCAATACACAAACAGCAACCTTCTCCTCCCCCTTTTTTCTCCGATCTGCTCTCTCTCCCACGACCAATTTACTATACAAATAGAGCCTTGTGGCGAAGGGCAACACGCACTGAACAATATGATACAGGTCATCATGAAGCAATTTCCATAGTCTGCATACTAAAGAATCCAGCACAAATAGTGTGACATATCTTAATGAGTACAATTTATTATGTTAAAATTTTACAATCCACACTTCAGCTTATACGGTTGGAAAAAACATGAACTTACTTTAAAATGCACTTACTCCATGCCCATGTACAGATTAACAAGGCACCAGCACAGCTTCATGCACCAGCATAAAAACAGAGCTTTTACGAAAACTGGTTTAAAAAGCATTATGGACCCCTCAGGTTCAGGATCAGTCTTTATGCTCATCCTTTTGAGTAAAGAAGACAGGGTCACAGCATATCAGTCACATAAATATCATCCTAATAAATCAGTTTGTCATAGATTAAACAAATCACAAGGTTTTTTTGATAATACTATATGCTTGAAAAAACATGCCAACTGAAAAGGAATCTTAGTTATGATATGCTCATTAGCTTCTCTAAACAGTGCAAGCAAAGTGAGATTACTGACAGATTAAGCAACTTTGCAGGATATATACGCTTGCACAGAATATTAAGTAATTTGCACTTTTTATAGTTTGTACAATTATATTTTGACGTCTCATCAGGAAACTGGCGCAGTAATAATACTGGAGAACTGATGAGCTCTACATTTTGTGATAGCATTATGATGTACATTCAGGCTTTTACAGAAACATTTTTATTTTTTGCTTTCCTTTTCTTATTTTCTTTCAGACATTATTAAAACTCACAAAATTGGCAGTATTATGTTATACATGACTCTTGACTAATGATATAAAAGTCACAATTGTGAAATGTTCATGATTCATTGCTGATTTCAATTAATGGTTGTCTACTTCATGAGACCTGTAGTAATGCACAAACACTGAACATTTATGTGGATTACAGTTATGAACATTATTAAAAGAGATATTTTGATAATTTGATCTGATGGGAATTTTTAAACTGACACCAAGAATATCAATTAATATTAATCTGTAAGTTAAATGTCAGAATCAGACCAGTATTAGCACCAATACGCTGCTCAACATCTAATTAGCAAAACCTGGACCACTAAATATTCAGTTCCAGTAACAAAGTACCCTTTCAAAATCATCACTGATCAAAGTCTATGACTGAAAATGTTGAAAAAAATTTGTTGTGATGATTTATATGAATCATACAGTGGGGCAAAAAAGTGTTTAGTGAGTCTATGAGAGACAAAATGAGAAAGAAAATCCAGGAAATCACATTGTAGGATTTTTAAAGAATTTAATTGTAAATTATGGTATAAAATAAGTATTTGGTCAATAACAAAAGTTCAACTCAATACTTTGTAACATAACCTTTGTTGGCAATGACAGAGGTCAAACGTTTCCTGTAAGTCTTCACCAGGTTTGCACACACTGTAGCTGGTATTTTGGCCCATTCCTCCATGCAGATCTCCTCTAGAGCAGTGATGTTTTGGGGCAACATGGACTTTCAACTCCATCCACACATTTTCTATGGGGCTGAGGTCTGGAGACTGGCTAGGACACTCCAGGGACCCTTGAAAATGCTTTTTACGGAGATCCACTCCCTTCGTTTGACATTTACTAGAGAGGTGTGTTTGGGATCACATTGTCATGCTGGAAAGACCCAGCCCATGTTCCATCTTCAATGCTCTCACTGATGGAAGGAGGGTTTTAATCTTAAAATCTAATTGATACATGGCCCCGTTCATTCTTCCCTTAACACAGATAAGTTGGTCCTGTCCTGTTCCTGCAGACAAAACAGCCCCAAAGCATGATATGTTTCCACCCTCATGCTTCACAGTAGGTATGGGGGTTCTTCGGATTGCAACTCAGCATTCTTCTTCAGCCCAAACACAGCTTTTTACCAAAAAGTTATTTTGGTTTTCATCTAACCACATGATATTCTCCCAATCCTCTTCGGATCATCCATATGCTCTCTGGCACAAACTTCAGGGGCCTGGACATGTACTGGCTTTAAGCAGGGGGGACACACCTGTCACTGCAGGATCTGAGTCCCTCTCGGTCATAGTGTGTTATTGATGGTAGCCTTTGTTACTTTGGTCCCCAGCTCTCTGCAGGTCATTCTAATCAGGTCCCTCCGTGTGTAGTTTCTGGGATTTTTGATCATTGTTCTCATGATTCATTTTGACCCCACGGGATGAGATCTTGCGTGGGGGCCCCAGACCGAAGCAGATTATCAATGGCATTGTATGTCTTCCATTTTTTTTCAACTGCTCCCCCACAGTTGATTTATTCAGCAAACAATCTGCTGCCTATTGTAGATTCCACTCTTCCTAGCCTGGTTCAAGTTTAAAATTTTCTTCCTGGTGTCCTTCGTCATCTCTTTGGTCTTCGGCCATGGTTGAGTTGGAGTCTGGGACTGTTTGAGGTTGTGGACAGGTGTCTTTTATACAGATAACAAGGTGGTCAAACAGGTGCCATTAATACAGGTAACGAGTGGAGGACAGAAGAGCTTCTTAAAGAAGAAGTTACAGGGCGGTGAGATCCAGAAATCTTGCTAGTTTATGGGTGAATAAATACTTATTTTTCCACCATGAGGATACAACTAAATTCTTTAAAAATCCTACAATGTGATTTCCTGGATTTTTTTTCTCATTTTGTCTCTCATAGTTGAAGTGTACCTATGATGAAACTTGCACAATCAGTGGCTGACTAAATACTTTTTTGCTCCACTGTACACTTGTAAGGTAATATTCAACAATGCATCAATACAGTTTAAAAACTGTCACATATAACTTTTCTGGAAGTAAACATTGTTTTTACTGAAAATAGATCTAAGTCTCAAAAGTGAGAGTAATATTGTCACCATAACTGGTTGCATTTCAATGTACAATATATTTCTGTGCAAGAGGAGAGATGGGATGGATGGTTGTCTTCAGTGGAAATCTGATTTAACTGCTATGTCCAGAAGTTACATCTGGCCAGGAGTGTAACATATCATGCATATTTCAGGGCTGTGTATTTGTAGAGAAAGCAAGGACAGAAAGAAAAAAGTATTTTATAGGTTGTTGTCTGACACAATCAATGGTTTGTATACATTGAGAGAATTTTTAGAATTCTATTTTTTATTCTAAAACTTACAAGTACACCTCTTTATTTCTACACACTGACCATTTTAGCAGTCCCACTTTTCAAATAGAAGCACTTTTTAGTTCTACAATTACAGACTCTAGTCCATCTGGTTCTCTATAATACTTTGTTAGACCCCTTTGCTCTGTACTCTAATGGTAGGACCACCCCCCGAGACAGTAGCTCATCTGTTGCTTCACAGTTTGTGTTAGTCAACCTCTAATACTTCATCAGTGCTCACAGGATGCTGCCTACAGAATGCTGGTGGCTGGACATTTATTGCTCTTGCACTGTTTTCAATCCAGCAGTGACACTGAGGTGTTTAAAACTCTGGCAGCACTGCTGTGCCTGATCCACTCATATCTGTGCCACACACACTAACACAACACCACCACAGCAGTGTCACTGCTGGACTCAAACTGTCCTCCAGTCAAATAGTACCTGATCTGTGGGGCTCCTGACCATTAGAGAACAGAGTAAAGGGGACTACCAAAGTATGTAGAGAAGGAGATGGACTACAGTCTGTAATTGTAGAACTACAAAGTGCAGTGACCACTAAAACATAAATAAAGAATAAGCAGAATATAAACTGAAAACTATAGAATGCTTTAAGACTTTTGCACAGTACTGTATATGTGAATTTGAAACTCGATGCTGCATCCACTGATAAACTGCCTATGTATGTTAACACGCTTGGCTCCACAACAACACTCCACATTTAGCCTTTCTATTGTCAAGGGACACCATGCTGAGCAAAATAAATAAATAAAATCCTAAATAACAATAGAGCAAAGGTTGTAGTTTTCTTCCTTGCTTCAATGGCTTATCCAGGAAAATGATTTTTTTGTTGTCTTCTACATTCTGTGGTCCCAAAGGAAAGCATGTGTTTAACAGTACTGAATGTAGAAGTAAACAGTCTTGCAAGGACAAATAGGTTATTTTTGACTGTAAGAAACTATACTGATGTTTCAATCAAGGACAACATAAAGTATGTCACTTATTTAAAATCCTATAATTGTCTTTAAAATTCCACTTCTAATAATATATCTAAATCAATGCGGGTGCAGATGTTTTCATTTAAATTATAATAACAAAAATAACCAAATTCAATATTTTATCCATTTTGAATGAAAAACCTTGAAAAATTTGGTGTAGCACCCTTCAATGCAAATATAAGTATATAGAGTAGTCTCTCAACCCTGGAGAAGCCATGCCCTGCATTTAAGTGCTTTTCCTACTACCACTGATTTACTAAACATCACTGATTTAATGTATTAGTTAATTAATAGCCCTGACCTGGATGTCTGGATATAAATGCATTTTGGGGTTTTTTTGTTCAATTTTACACATCTTACAGTTGCAAAAAAATGCAATAAATAAATACAATCAACTATTTGATGTTATGATGTGTTTGCTGCTATAACTCTAAGAAGCATTTATTTCATCTGTAATCGGTGATGCCATTAGTTGCTGATTTCTTAGACTACCGACTGTAATATGATAAAGTAACTATAGCCAGAATCTCTGCTTGGATAAGCTTTTGAATATTATTGATTCTTAAACACACACACACACACACACACACACACACACACACACACACACACACACACACAAAGATTTCTTGTGAAAAGGTCCCTTGGTATAACTTTGCCACAACGTACATGATAATGTCAGGTGTTAAGACTAAGAAAGAAGGTTTTGAGAATAACATATAGCACCTGCACTCTTGCACACATTGTGATGCCTGCATGCAGTTATTCTTTCTAGTCTTTTTACCACAAAAGTGGGATGTTGCCTTAATAAAGCCTTAGTTTCAATAAAATAACGTTTGTTTCGGGTAAACATTTTGCAGGGACAGACCTGACTATTTGTATTTTGCAAGACAAAATGTTTTCTTTTAACATTATAGTGGTACCTCGGTTCTCGACCACCTCGGAACTCCTTGAATTCGAGTTCTTGTTGTTTGCTTGGTACTCGATGCACTTGCTTAAACTTATATGAGTCAGACAGCGTGACTTGTTCCAGCCGAAACTCGATTTACGATTCCTGATTCAGGTTTCAGTGATTTCTTATTTACAACACAGTAGCTCTCGCTCAGTGCTGATCTGCTGTGTTTATCATGTTTTTTCTTTATTGTTACATCTACAGTACTGTATTCTTAGTGCATATAAGTCCCTATGGGTCAAACAAGTTACTTTCAACAGCCTTCCAAAAGCAAAACAGGAATTTAATCCTCCAGAACACTTTCAGGCTGCAGTTCACTGATGGAGTGTTTTGCTTTTACTTTTCACATTTAATCCATTATTCACTAAATCACATGAGATTTTCAACACTGTGTTATAAAATAAGCTTTGTTTTAATGATTTTAGCCAACTGTAGGTTAATGTATGTGTTTTCAGCGATAAGGTCGGCTCCGCTATGATACAGTATAGACTATTATTAAACTCCTTGGTTCATGATACATTTAACTTATGATGGATTTGTCTGAATGTAACCCCTTCGTATATCAGGGAACACCTATACAACACAACTCCATTATTGTATATACTATCTCATACAGTGTGGATTTTCTGGGGATCTGGAACAGATTAATTCAATTTACATTATTACTTATGGGAAAAATTAGCTGTTTAGTTTGTAAAATTAGTTGGTTTCGATACTCGACAAGTCTTCTGGAATGAAGTCACGACGAGAACCAAGGTACCACTGTACTCTTTAAGTGATAATGGTTTTTAACTTTTGACTGTTTTTTTTTTTTATGGTTTTCTTTGAATGTTTTTTTTTTTTTTTTTTTTTTTTACTTTTGACTGATATTGTATATACTGCACCGATGAGCAAAAATATTATGACCACCTGGTCAGCAGTGATGTTTAGATACATGGCACATGTGAAATTGATGTCCACATGTTTGCCTGTACCATAGTTTACCAGCAGAGCCTTGCTCAGAGCATCACACACCCTCTACTCGTTTGACTTCTTACCACAAAGCATCCTGGTGCCATCACTTTTCCAAACAGCACATGTGTTTCTGGCTGTCCAGGTGATGTACAAAAAAAAATGAGACTCACCAAGCCAGGAGACAATCTTCTATTGCATCAAGGTTGAGTCTCAATGGTTGTCTGCCCACAGTCACCATTCTGTTGGTTCTAACTGGACAACATAGCCTTTGCTGTTCTCAAACATCAATAAGCGTTAGGTACAAACACACTGTCGCTGGTTCATGGTTTGTCCCTCCTCAGGGGATTGTCAGTAGGTAGTCAGAACAACCAACCATTCTCTCACATTCACAACCATTCTCTAACACCCAACATGTCAAGCACTAACTGATTGCTTACCATTTAGTATATTCCAGACCTTGACATGCACAGCTGTAAAGATATAATCAATGTTATTTGTCATTCAGTCTGTGAGTGGTCATAATATTCAATCACTTGTGTATGTGAATGTATTTGTATGCATTGTTGTGCATATATTTGGACACTCATGATTAGACTGAAAGTATTTCCTAAATTTACATTTAGTCATTTATCCAGAGCGACTAACAACTGGTACAACCTTACAATCTAAGCAATTGTAGGTTAACGATCTTAACCCCTGACATTTTGGTCCATAGTCCAGTATCTTAACCGCTAATCAAAGGCCAAAAAAGCCAAAAAATTGAGCGTCAGTGGAGCTCTGTTGCCTATCACTGGAGCTCACAGTACACAGGTATAAGTGTGATTTGAATTGGCTGCCAGTCCATCGCAGGGCTGGGCAGGGGTCCATCACAGGAGGATGATCCCCCAACATCTCTCCCTCAGGCACAAGCAATCCTGTCAGCATGTAATGCCTGACCTAACAGAAGGTACTGTAGGGAACCAGATGGGTTAGCATACTGAACAATAAACAATTAACAAATCAGTTGAGTTCTGAATCCTTACAAAACAGTAGTGGAAAAAAAAACATATGCATCAATATCTTTGCTCCCTGAAGAAGCCGTATTTAACTTGTTTCATTCAAAATTAACAAGTGTGGAAATTAACAAGGGTGCTCAAACTTTTGCAAAAGACTTTATATAAAATGTTGTCCCCCAGTCTACCTGTCTTTTTTTTTTTCTCTATACTGCCTCTAAAGCTCGCTAGCTCTGACAGAAGTGTCTCATCTGGGATATGAAGCCGATGAATATTTCAAGTGAATATGTCTATTCTCTGTGATAATCAGCTGAAGGTTAATGCCCTGGTATTGGGCATGGAGGAGTCATTTTCATCTGAGATCTGTCGGTGCAGAAGGAGTGAAAAGCAGTTAGCACTTAGAGCTTAGGTAATTTTCTCTTGATGAAGAGGGAGGCCTAGGCATCATTACACATATACAGTCAATGTAGTTTCCAACATGGAGGCTTTGTCTTAAAGTGCAAATGTATTTCATAATCAGGATTATGTTCTACACACTTTAATTAGATCAAACTGGCCCAAAATCTGTTAAGAATGTAGGAGTCCTCACACACTGTAAAAGTAGTTTATTTTATGTAGCATACAATGGGATCAAGTAGATCAAAAAGCAGTACAAAGATGGATGACAGTGAAGGAGTCACGCTGTTATCTCATGTGCCAGACAAGTTATTAAACTTTGAAGTTTAGTGTCTTTTTGTGATGCAATTCAAAACATATAAAGAGGTGTCCGAAATTGTTTACTGCCCTTACGACCTCTGTTCCCTATAGCTTGACAGTCCTATATAAACCTCTTCATACTTTCTCGGCTGCTCCCGTTAGGGGTCGCCCCAACGAATCTGATCCGCATATTAAACCTGGCTCATTTTTATGCTGGATGCCCTTCCCTTTTTATCTGGGCTTTGAACCGGCACTGAATGCAGTGTCTGAGCATTCACACAGGGACACGAGAGAAATTGAGTGACCTAAATGCATGTCTTTTGATTGTGGGCGGAAATGAAAGTAGCCTGAGAAAATGTACACAGATATGAGGAGAACATGCCAAAGATCTGAGAATACCACCAGAAATCTCTGAAGCTGTGAGGTGACAGTGCTAACCACTTGTATGCAAACACTATTAATAATATCTATTAATTATAGTCATAACATTAAAATATCTGGTGTCTAACAATGTTTGGATATGTGTCACTCGTGTACACATTTACAATTGTGTTTAGATTATTTTTAAAAAGATAACAAATAATTTGGAACAATATGTCTATCTCCGATATTCTGCACTGGACCAATGTAATAATCAAACTGAACAACCAACAATTATTATCAAGATGCACTTTTTGCTGTCATTATTGCTGTATCTCAATTAAGATCAAAAGTATGTTTTGTTTTCTGATACTAGGACAAGCTTACACAATTTTAAAAAATATCTAAGAATTTACTGCATGGGTCTGTAGTTCTGCTGGAAAACAGTTTATAAATTGCCTTTGGAACAAAGTGTCACACAGATCATTCTTCCCAATTGAAAAAGGTTCAAACTAGGAGCAACAACATAATGAAACAATTCTGACAAAAAGCAGAAAAGGGATTGGCTTTCTACTCAACGTGACACAAACTAATTGCTTTGGTTTGGCCCAAGAGGGTTTGTTCAAATATGGAAGGTCAGAGGGGTCAAACTCCTAGACCACACAATCCATCTTTAAAACATGCTCTTCTTAGACTTACCTTAAATCACAAGAGAGAAGATTCATAAGTTTGAACATTTGCCCTGTACGATAATTTTTTTTGAAAAGATATAGTAGGTTGGGCTTTCCTATGTAAATTGTACCATCTCAGAAACATAAAGCAGTAAGTATCAGTCTTAAACTCACCAACATATTACTTACATGTTCGATTACTGTTTTATTCCTTATCAAGAAATGGTTTATCCATTAATTATGACATTAAAATGTAGAACAACACACATTAACTGGCTATACTGTGCTGTGTCAAGACAGGGACTTACAGATCCTTCTTCTGTATTAAGTACACCATATCAGTACCACTTATCATATAGATGAACTATGTATTTCTATAGTACAATTACAGACTGTAGTCCCTGTAGTCTGTACATACTTTGTTATCCACTTTACTGACCTCACAAAGCAGGTGCTATTTGGGTTAGAAAGATGAGAGAGGTCTGGAATTTTCATCATAGGTACACTTCAACTATGAGAGACAAAATGAGGAAAAAAATCCTGGAAATCACAATTTTAAAGAATTTAATTGAAAATCATGGTGGAAAATAAGTATTTGGTCACCCACAAACAAGCGAGACTTCTTGCTCTCACAGACCTGTAACTTCTTCTTTAAGAAGCTCTTCTGTCCTCCACTCATTACTTGTATTAATGGCACCTGTTTGACCTCATTATCTGTATAAAAGACACCTGTCGACAGCCTCAGTCAGACTCCAAACTCAACCATGGTCAAGAACAAAGAGTCGTTGAAGGACAACAGGAAGAAAATTGTAGACCTGCACCAGGCTGGAAAGAGTGAATCTACAATAGGCAAGCAGGTTGGTGTGAATAAATCAACTGTGGGAGCAATTGTAAGACAATGAAAACAATTTCTTACAATTTGTCTTCCATTTTCCATCTCCCTCACTCTGGGGCTCCATGCAAAATCTCATCCCGTGGGGTCAAAATGATCATGAGAATGGTGAGCAAAAATCCTAGACCTACATGGAAGGACCTGATGAATGACCTGCAGAGAGTTGGGACCAACGTAACAAAGGCTACCATCAGTAACACCCTACGCCGAGAGGGACTCAGATCCTGCAGTGCCAGGCATGTCCCCCTGCTTAAGCCAGTACATGTCCAGGCCCATCTGAAGATTGCCAGAGAGCATATGGATGATCCAGAAGAGGATTGGGAGAATATCATGTGGTCAGATGAAACTAAAATAGAACTTTTTGGTAAAAACTCAATTCGCCGTGTTTGGAGGAAGAAGAGTTGTGCCATACCTACTGTGAAGCATGGTGGTGGAAACATCATGCTTTGGGGCTGTTTTTCTGCAAAGGGGACAGGACGACTGATCCGTGTTAAGGGAAGAATGAACGGGGCCATGTATCATGAGATTTTAAGCCAAAACCTCCTTCCATCAGTGAGAGCATTGAAGATGGAACGTGGCTGGGTCTTCCAGCATGACAATGATCCCAAACACACCGCTCGGCCAACGAAGGTGTGAACTAAATACTTTTTTTGCCCCACTGTATATACAAAATCACTTAATTTAAAGGGTGTTTCTGTTGGATCATTTGTTTATTTATTTATTTATTTATTTATTTCAGAATTCTTTTAAATTTTAACTTTGCTTTTTCACGAGTGTGATTTTTTTTCAAAGATGTCATTTTTAGCATTTTTCAAAACTGTTTTCATGGCACTACCGAAACTTGACGAGATTTAGTCCATGGACTGAGCCTTATTTTTGCCATATACCTGCGTTTCAGACCTGGACTACTGTACCTTTTCTCTCATGACCATGTGGCGATGAGTAAGATTTTGAAAGCAAATTCAGAAAAATCAATGTGTAATGTTTTAACTGCCACTGTTGAAGACATCTTTTTGCAATTAAGTAACTGTTTTTGTCTTATAATAAAATTATTTTTTTACTTCATGTGTACAACTGTTCAAAGTTGCATTTGCTAGCCATGTAGCAACTAGCTTTTTTCAGTTGCTAAAAATGCTAAAAATTAACTAAAAATGTCACTACTGAAACATTTGGTAAAGGTTTGGGAAAGGAAACATTTCAAAGCAGAGATATATGAAATGAAATAAGAATATGGAACTGACTATGTGTTAACTACATAAGTTCTAAAAGTAGATGAAGAGAACTCAGCTAAACAAATGAGACAAAAATATTATACTTGGTCATTTAGTTCTTGAGGAAAATGATCCAAAATGACATATTAGTGAGTGGCAAAAGTATGTGAACCTCTAGGATTAGCAGTTGATTTTGAAGGTGAAATTAGAGTCAGGCGTTTTTGATCAGTGGGATGACAATCAGGTGTGAGTGGACACGCTATTTTATTAAAGAACAGGGATCTATCAAAGTCCGCTCTTCACAACACATATTTGTGGAAGTGTATCATGGCACAAACAAAGGAGATTTCTGAGAACCTCAGATAAAGAGTTGTTGATGCTCATCAGACTGGGAAAGGTTACAAAACCATCTCTAAAGAGTTTGGACTCCACCAATCCACAGTCAGACAGATTGTGTACAAATGGAGGAAATTCAAGACCCTTGTTACCCTCCCCAGGAGTGGTCGACCAACAAAGATCACTCCAAAAGCAAGGTGTGTAATAGTTGGTGAGGTCAGGAAGGATCCCAGGGTAACTTGGGGCATTAACTAAAGCATAAATTTAATTAATAAATTAATAAATTATTAAATAAAAAATAATAAATTAATTAAAGCAACTGAAGGCCTCTCTCGCATTGGCTAATGTTAATGTTCATGAGTTCACCATCAGAAGAACACTGAACAACAATGGTGTGCATGGCAGAGTTGCAAGGAGGAAGCCACTGCTCTCCAAAAAGAACATTGCTGCTTGTCTGCAATTTGTTAAAGATCACGTGGACAAGCCAGAAGGCTATTGGAAGAATGAAAGATATTCATAATGAATTATGAATGATATCAGAGAATTCTAAAGGAAAACAGCAGGACATCTGTCCATGAACTGAATCTCAAGAGAAAGTGGATCATGCAGCAAGACAACGACCCTAAGCACACAAGTCGTTCTACCAAAGAATGGTTAAAGAAGAATAAAGTTAATGGAATGGCTAAGTCAAAGTCCTGACCTTAATCCAGTTGAAATGTTGTGGCAGGACCTGAAGCGAGCAGCTAATGTGAGGAAACCCACCAACATCCCAGAGCTGAAGCTGTTCTGTGTGGAGGAAATGGGCTAAAATTCCCTCCAAGCCGGTGTGCAGGACGGATTACAAGTTACAGGAAAAATGTTTAGTTGCAGTTATTGATTGCTGCACAGGGGGGTCACAAACCAGATACTGAAAGCAAAGGAATCACATACTTTTGCCACTCACTAATAATGTATTGGATAATTTTCCTCAATAATTAAATGACCAAAGTATTATATTTTTTTGTCTCACTTGTTTGACTGGGTTCTCTTGATCTATTTTTAGGACTTTGTGTGAAAATCTGATGGATTTATTAGCTCCATATTTATGCAGAAATATAGATATATGCTAAATGATTCAACAAACTTTCAAGCACCACTCTAGAATGAAAATCTCAGATATGGTATAAATACTATAAATAGAAATAAAAATTCTGGGAAAACAGCCATATCATTAAAAATGTAACTGTGCCTTAGAGCCAATTCAGTAGAATATTCCATATCACAACAGGAGATTATTTTAAATACCGCCAAAACCCATTGTTCATATATACCCTGTTCCAGAAAATGGTTCAGATAGCAATTATTTGGATGGTGGCAGCCTATTTCCACTATTTGCTATAGGAAACTTCCTACCTGGTTACTGCAGCATAGAAAATCAATGTTTACTTTAGAAAAAGGTCTGGAAATGAAGAAAGACAAGCTGGCACAACATAAGATATGAAGATAATTGCTCTAAAGTAAAAAAAAAAATGGGGAGCAAATAAATGGGCATGCTGAAGCTATTGACCATGGGTGAGGAAGCCAGACCTTGATAACATCCTGCTGAACACATTTCTCCCAGAGGTGCATCATAACTGTAAATTAAGAAATAATCCAAACCAGCATTTCCCTTTCGCTCATCCGTAACAACAGCAAATATTTGTACAGTCACCCATCAATAGACTACGCAATCTGAAATTAATCACTAGCTTTCGTCTCTTAGGTTTTTTTTTTTAATTACTTCATTTGAACATTACCTGAAATGCTAATCAATTTCAGACACAGTTTTGTCTTTGAGGTGGTTAAGGAGGTCAGCTTGTCAGGCTTGCACAAATTGGTGTGCCTGGACATGCCACAGAAGTGTTTAATGTTACAAACAAAAAAATTCTGCAGTGAGCATATACACCAGCATTAACCTTTATGTAGTCTGTTTCTACTTAGCTACCATTCATTTGCAATTTGGGAAACTTGCTGAGTGAATTTTGCCTCATTTTTAACTAGCTATCTAGCTATTTCACTCTGTATGTAATTGATTTCACATTATGTTATGCAAGCATTATCTGGAGGTTTAACATGTTTTTATTTATACATCCTTAAGACCTTATATTAGTTATTATACTTTTTGTAACTTTCCTTTGGCATTTTTTTCATCCTGTTGTTATATTTGAAGCACCTCTAGAAAATAAAGGCATTAATAAAGGAAGAGACATGATCTATTTAGTCTTGAACTGAATTTTGATGGATTGGCACCCTGTCAAGGGTTGTTCCTGCCTTGCCAACCCTATGATGCCGCCGGCTATAGCACCCCGGCTTTCCCCCCGTGAACCCTGGCCAGGATAAGCAGTAAAGAAAGTTGAGGATTTCAAGGGTAATTTGGACTTAACAGTATAGTGAATATCTACTCTCAAGAGGGCTTTTCGTGTACTTGAGAGACGGACTTATTTATTTTTTATTTGTTTGTTAAATTTAGCTTTATTCATTACAACAGATTATCCTGCAAATAGGCTACACGCAGTGCACCAGACAGCAGTTCAAATTATGCTTTTGTTAAATCAATTTATGTGGTAATTGGAAAGATATGCTATCCCAGATGGTAATTAGGTTAAATGGTAATTATAAAAACTATGCGAAATATATATATCCTTGAAGACCCCGTACCTGTTGTAAGTCAATTTTAATCACAATAATATTATTTATCGATAACTCTTCAGATAATTATTTGTCTAAATTTTATTTTCAGCCCAAGAAAAGCTTAAACAGAACATATATGGATACTTAAGGAGATGTAACATACCTCACAATGTGATATTCCTTAAAGACTAAGAGGCTGATAAACATGAACCACGGGGTCAGCTGATTGTCTAAGAACGATGTGTCCTGTACCAGATTGCTTATGGCTCCCTTAGAGGCACATTTCTTCTATCATTTCTTCTAACAGCTTTATCAGAAGGAGGAGGCTGATAGCTACAAGTATATCAACGATTCCAATCACTCATGATAAGATGTTTTCCCTGGAATGGTATGAAATTTACAATAATGGACAAAACACAAAAATATTACCTTTTTGTCATAGTTTCTTCTTCATGAAAATATCTGTCTGTGCCAGCAAGCAGTGCTTTTGATAATCAGTAACTTTCAGGAAAAAAAATGAGAAGGTGACTTGTAAATAAATAAATGCAGAGACTTTATCTAACCTGGCCAGGCTTTGCATCCTCACAGATGGAGGCTTCGTAAGGGGTGGCCAGCTCAGGCGGGTTGTCATTCACATCCAGAATACGAATGCTAACCGCAGTCTGGGAAGCCATGGACTGATTATCTGAAGGGAGAGTAAGAGAGTGAAAGGACATGTCTGAGTGAATTGAGTGTAACAGACAGAAAAATAGAAAATGGAGGAGAGAAGAAGCATAGAACAAATAATCAATTTTAATGTTGCTTTGTTCCTAAGCCCTGTGGCATTTTATACACTATAAATATTATGAGCAATCTGTATGCATGAATGTTTTTATATTTTTGCCCATAATATTTACATTTATTTTTCACATTTTCATAATGATGACAAAAAAGGTAAAAAACAAAATAATAAAAAATGCATCATCCCCCCCCCCCCCCCCCACCCTGCTGACCAAATGAAAATCCGGCTCTCCACATTTTTTACTTTCATGCCTTTTGTTTTTGTTATTTGATATTTAAATTAACTCTACTAGTTACCTTGTAGTTAAAAATGTTTCCGTATGTCAGAAAAGCTCTTTCAACAGTACTATTTATGAACTACTATCTAAATTTTACAACAGAATCAAGCAAAAATACATGTAAACATGCAAAATACTATATACAAGTCAATGACATGACATGCATTTTTCTTCCTGATTCAGTTATTTCACATTGATTACTATGCACACACATTTTCATGGCAACAAAAAAAATTTATTTTAGCCAATCATCCTCACCATGCAATACATATATTAAAATGCAGAACTAGTTTGACATTCTTTTTGTCTGAAATCTTTACAATTATGACAAGTCTGTAGCCCTTACACAAAAATAATAATAATAATAATAATAATAATAATAATAATAATAATAAAAGACTCATCACTGTGTTCTGTATGTGACCCCAGTTTGTTGAATAGGTGTAAAACATGTCACGCTTAAGCAATATTATAAACCTTTACAATATTTTTTGCAGTGCAGCCAATATGAAGACCAGTTCAGACACGTTTGAAGTAATAACTACATAAGTATTATTGGAACAGTTTGGGTATTGAGAATGAGTTTGCATTTACATATTCAGCATTTAGCAGATGCCCTTACTATACAGAATTTGCTTAGCAGACAAATAAACAATGTTAAGTTGATCCAATGATACAATCCAAACAGTTAAGGCTTACAAGCCTTGCCCAATGTTGACAGCTTGACAGTTGAGAGAGTTAATCATCCTTCTGGTGAATATTCCAGTACTTGAACCACTGACACTGTAACTACTCTTAGTTCATGGGCCTCAACTCTTAGCAACATGTTTGGAGGAAACCAGGCACTGCTCATCACCTGCTCAATACCATCCCTCCAGTGAAGCATGGTGGTGTCAGCATCATGCTGTTGGGGTGTTTTTCAGGTGTTGGACAGGGAAACTGGTCAGGGTTGAGAGAAAACTGAATGGAGCAAAGTACAGATATATTCTTAATGAAAACCTGATCCAGAGCACTCGGGACCTCAGACTGGGCCAAAGGTTCACCTTCCAACAAGACCTATTCAACAAACTCGGGTCATACCACATGACATACAGAACAAAATGATGAGTTTTATTATTATTATTTTTGTGTAAGGGCTATAGACTTGTCATAATTGTAAATATTTCAGACAAAAAGAATGTCAAACTAGCTCATTAGGAATTCTATACGAATAAATTAATAATTAAATACATAGTTTTGCATTTTAATATATTTATTGCATGGTGAGGATGATTGGCAATTTGCTGCAATGAAAATATGTGTGCATAGTAATCAAAGTGAAATAAATGAATCAGGCAGAAAAATGCACGTCATGTCATTGACTTGTGTACAGTATTTTACATGTATATTACACACAGCCGAGACAACACAGGAGTGGCTTAGAGATAACTCTGTGAATGTCCTTGAGTGGCCCAAACAGAGCCCTGAAAGCTGGGACGAGGCAAAAACCATGTCAACAGGTGATTATAAAAATGATTTAAAATGATTAAATATATACAATTTCTCTATGTCTATTCACATTGTCATTCACACTATGATTCACATGTGCATAACTGAAGGCATAACAATCACTCTCGAGAAGAATTGAGCACTATTGTGTGAGTCACTGCCCTCTGAACTATGAGTCGACCTTAAAATAGTTGGAGTCAATTCCTTACGCAAAAACTGAATCTTGTCACTGTCAGGGTGCACAGTGAAGTTAAGTGAGCAACATTAGCTCTATAAACTGCTAGTTATTTAATGTATTTTTAATTACTTCAATAAAACAGATTAAGCTTATAGTATCATTTAACAATTAAAGGACCGATTTCAGACACAGCTCATGCTGCCTTTAATCACTGAAGGGCATGGAGTGAGCAGTGGCGCATTAGCATTTAAAGGATGAGATGTGATCAAACTAATGTGGCTGTATTGACAGGGTGAGAACTAGGTACAACTAGGCCTGGAATTTAACTTAGCCTGTTGTTTTCCAAATTGATTAAACACTAAGCATATTCACTACCAAAACATAGATATGTTTCAGTTTCACAATCATTGTACCAACTATAAATTATGCAGTTCTACTTTCCATAACATTGACTGTCTTTTCAAAACACTAACTAGTCATAACAAAAGGCATTTGCAACCTGCCCACCACTGTTATTTTTGCTAAGCACAATCTGTTCCAAAGGGACCAACAAAGGCCCATTCCAGCATAGTAATTACACTGCCATGTTAGTGGTATATAGTTCAGTGAAGCTCCAGGGCTCAAGGGTGTACATGTCTACAATTATGTCCTATTCTACATATACAGCATTTAGCAACTGTAACTCTCCGTTCAGTGGTAGAATTTTAAGGGTCCAAAAGTGGCAGCTTGCTGGATTCCAAATTTGAACTCACAGCCTTAACTGTGTGATTCAACAAACCTTCTCAAACTAGCAACAATATTGCAATATGTAGAACATTGCTCCACCCGATGCCAAGATACTTGGCATCACACTACCGTACCATTTTCTTGTCTGTCACACTGCTGTGAATAGAACAGTGGGCCACCCAAATAATTCATTGGTGGTCCTGTAGCGGTTATTTTTTTTTCAACTGATTGTCACAGACATATGACACAGTAACTCATGATTTCACATGGAGTATTATGAATGTTATACTACAGATGATGGTGGCAAAACATACCCAAGTAGCCACTGTTTTCATTGAGAGAGGGTGGTACTACATTACCTTGGATGCTTTTAGCATGTAGTCTGACAGTGTGGGATAGAAATACTGGTGACATGCAGACAGTAATGATATGTTACTGCTTTTGTGTCTTAAATTAAAGCTTTTGCAACATTGTGTACAGTGAACCAATTAGGAAGCCATTCTGAATGTCAAAATGACTTCAGTCATGAGGTATCTTATTCACACATTAGAATCATTAAAGCTGACTTTTGATCATTTTTTTCCCTCTACATGTTTGACATATGGTATCTTAGGACAAACCTAACTACTCAAATCATGGTACGATATTAAGTGAAGGAATTTCAGCAGCTTAGAGAGACATCTGCTCCATGCTTGCCAGATGTTGGATGGCCAGATAATCCATCAGCCATAAAGAACACACTTTTTCAGCCAAGACATCTCAGCATATCAGTAGCAAAGAAACGCTGCTTTAAAAGAAATACTTTGTATGTTGAAAAAAAAAGAAATAATTCTGGTATGTGTTTATTTTATCTGTTTAGTTAATTGATACCCATAGAAACTGCCTCTGCCTCTGGTAAATTTATCATGGGAAAGAAAATCTGGAATATGGGCAATGCAAATGCCATTTAATTTAGCTATGTACAATGTATATTCATTGTATAGTAAATGAAAATGGCAATTGACATTGCATAATTCAAAGGCCATGCAAAGTCATCAGCTAGGAATGAAGAATATAAGCTTTGTGTTCATGGTAAACGCAATAGTTGTTTGGTTGCTGATAAGAGTTTAGCATCTTCTACTTGCTCATTTGCAGTCTCCCGCTGTCTGTCAGTGACTCTGCTCATTCTACTGATAATGAAATTGATAGACACAGGACTTAGCTATGTGTACACTTCTACTAGCATAGCATTTTTGTACATTTTATTTAGTAATTAACAGAATTTCAATGTTCATGTGAGGTTTAAGTGACTTGAAGGGTTGTGAAAGAGTAATATAATCAGTGTAAATACTTTTTGTCTCCTTTCCATCACTGTCTGATTGTACACATGATACTTTCTAACTCCTTGAGTATATGTTGGTGGATATATGCCCAAACGTTCTCGGACAGCAGAAAACTAGCATGTACTACTGCGCATGAGCTACATGCACATACTAGAGATGAAGTCCCATCCAATCCACAAAGGACCCAGTGCTACAATATTGTTGACATCACTGAAAGTAGGTGGGAGACTGAAATATGCCAGAAAAAGGTAAGAATTTTCCAACCCATACATGGAAATAGGTTCTCTCTATTAGAACAGTCCCTATCCAAATCATATTCTAGAATGATTCACATTAGATTATAGGGTTTGCATTTTTTCTAGATAAACATGCAGCCAGAGTGGTAGAAAAAAACAAATCAAGAAAACCTGCAAAAATAACATAATAACATAAACTTTAAAAAATAAAAACCAGTGTTCTGTTCTTTTTTTTCTTTCTGGTTCTGTTGTAATGTTGCTTGCTTATTTATAATGGTGGGCATTCACCCCCACGATTCGATTATGATTCAGAGGGCTGCGATTTGATTATTAATCGATTATTGGTGCAACTTTTTTCTATACAGTATTTCTTTGGTCTGACATCGATTCCTTGACGTAGGTTATGGTCTCATTGTAGATTATGGGGATTATTGTGTAAGTAATGCCAGCCTTACTAAATGACTTTTCAAGAGATTTCACGGTCACAGACAAATTCTCAGAATATCTTAGAATAAAATTGTGAGAACCTTGATAGAGTTGGGTCGTGATCGTGTCACTTTCATCGTTTGATGTAAAGCTGTCTTAAGTCAGTCTTTTCTCATCTTCATGTTCCAATAAAATTAGATTTGATAAGTGTATTTATTAAGTTATTAATAACATTCTTTGTGTCTCGGCTCATGAAAACAGTGACATGAACTTTGTCAACAACCAACAGGTGAGCCCTCTTCTACACCTCACAGGAAATTCCATGTATATCTTGATGGCACAGATATGTGATTTTTACAGTTCAGTAGGTATAGATCTAGAGGTATCTGACCAAATAATGGAAACGCTTCTTTTTATTGTGCTGCATTTATTTCAAAATGAATTTGGGCTATTTACTCTTTTGTATATTTATTCTGAGTTCCATGCAAATTACTGCACTCCGAAATATAAGGGAAATGAAAATATAAGGGAAAATTTCAAACTCTGAAATAACATAGATGTCATGGTGATGCAAGCTGGAGAGCTTACATCAATCTGCTTTAACTCCCCCTGTCTCTCTTCTTTTGCTACAGCAGGTGGGGCTGTTGCCAGCTGCTGTCCTTTCCTATAAATACCCCATTTCCTGTTCACTTCCTTGTCTGTCTTGGCTCCCATGCGTGCTCCTCTCTCCTTGCCTAGTTGGTCGCTGTATCCTGGTCTGCTTTGTGATCTCATGTTTCTGTTCTTGGTCTTGTTTTCTAGCCTTGTTGGATGTCTTGTATGTTACTGTTTGTTATCACTGTTCACTGTAGTAGCTTTGTTTGTGTCTTGTTCGCCCTATGTTCACTGTAAATAAACACCACACACTTGCACACTGTCTCCCTTGACCTTCGTTGTTCTGAGAGTGACAATAGAAATGCAATACTGCATTACATTCATTGGTACTTAAGAATCCACTTTGTTAATTTTACAGTCTGTGTGGTTGACTATGCTGTTTTATGATTTATTGATTTATTATTATTATTATCATTATTATTATTATTATTATTATTATCATTATTATTATTATTTTAGGTGTGTTTTCAAAAGTTCTGAAATAATCTCAAATAGAATCTAGTCTTGCAAATGGTAGCCTCTGTGACTTGTCTTTAGATGTGAGAGGAGGTCAGACCTTGGCCTATTAAAAGTCCTTACAGTGTCTTTTCAAAGTCTAGCGCATCGTTAGCATAAAAAGTCTTTGAGACGGAACGCTGTATCTCGGCTGCAAAGTAAGCAGAGTGACTGAATATGGACGCAAATCCCTAGCAATAAAAGTTGTGACAGATTTTGAAATGCGCTTCACTTTTACTGAGTTGGGTGGTAGCTTAGACTATAGATATACATAGGTTGTTGAGCCTGTGTTATGTGCATTCCACAAACTTCCGCACTTCCGAGTTCTGGCTTTGTGTTTGTTTGTCAACATTAGGTTATCAACTGACATTTAAACAATTGATTTTTGACTTTTGTGAATCGATGCCAAATCGTCCACATCCGCATCCCGATGCATCTAAGAATCGACACCCCCCACCCCCCAATTGTGTGTATTACTTCTGATAGATTTGTTATTGGAAGAAAAGGTATAAGCTGACATTGATATGGAACACATTTTAAAAAATATAAGCAAACCCAATATTAAGGATGCAGTTTCTTATAACACACAATATAACATGACGTGATGGTTGAGAAAACAACAGCACTGTTCCATATGCGCTACACGGGAGTAATGATATACACCTGGCAACATGACGAACACGCCAGCACACCTGCAGCAAGACCTAATTGCCATACAGGGATGAAAAGCAAATATATTATTTTTAGTCGGTTCAAGTGAATTCATTGTGTTGATTTTTTAATATAATGTGTGTATCTAAATAAAATCTAAATTTAACACATGATGAGACTTCTGTCATAATCAATTCATTTCAAATACAAGAAATATTACAACTGAATAAATCTTGACCACAGAATTGTAGTACTATGGTAGGCTGAATAACTAGGATAAATGTTGCCAGAAGAGATGATCCATAGATATAACGCCACTTTATTGTCCAGCATTTAACAGACTAGGGCTTGGATGGCAGAGTGGTCCAATCCACTAGTCAACCACTGTGGTGACCTGGGTTCAAGTTCTGACATTCGCCTTCCATCAAGATTGGACATCACACACAGGCATCATGGGCTGTGTCTCAGTGAGGATAAGCTGGTCAGAGAATCTTCTGCAATAGCGACCTCTACACACCTGCAATGGACTGTTATCCCATACATGGCACACTTACACCTGATCCTTGTGTGAATTGAAACAAGTTTCTTGACCTCAGGGTGAACTTCAAGTGCAGATAACGGCTATTCCTAAAAAAAAAGAAAATGCTAAAGCAGCTACCTCCTTTGTAGCGGAATCTCACTGCCACAGACACTTCCAAATGTCACACAAATACCACAAAGCCCACAACCAGAAACTAGTGCTATTATTATATTTTAGAGGTTAAGATTTCAAGTATAAGATCAATTAATACTATAAAAACTACAACAAAATACGATATACTATATTGTTATAAATATTATTGGACATTAATAATCTGTGTGCTAATTACAAGGCTGCATATTGAAATTCAGAGCTTTAACTCCAAAGACACACACGCTGCATGTTTAATTAAACTCATCGCCTCTTTGTGCTGAGTTTTGACCTTCTGTCGACAAACAAAACTTATTGCGTCCTCTGCATAATTTGACTACCCTCTTAAAGTCCTTTGCATTTTTTAATGTTGTGTGCTGCAAATGCTGACTCTGTACTGACGTCTCTTTGTTTTTTTTTTCAGTTATTCTTAAAAAGAGAGGTACTGTTGCAATAAACAAAATCTAATTTAACTGTAGTTTATATCTCAGTTCCTCCTTAATGTGCTGGAGCAAAGTTGAGAGTATACATATTCTTCCTCCATATGCCAAGATTAAAATCCTTTTAGACAAAGATGTTACAGCTACCGTGGTATCTTCTTCCCTATGAGTGGGACGCAATACTCTTCCCTTCCATTTACCTGTCTTCAAAAAATAACAGCCTGCAATTTGATATCAAGCACACTATCAGAAGCTGCAGAATTATCTGTCACTCTTTTCTGAAAGACAGGATTTGGAAGCAGTTGAGTAGTTTGTCAGCACTACTGCCAAACGCTTGGCTTTTCTGATGCTTTAAGTAAGGTTAGAAGCTTGCCAGGATAACACAGAGGAGCAGCCGATATGTTTTCTAAAGCAAAACAAAATTTCGCCAAGCAGCTAATTTGATCTGGAGTTCTGATGCTAAAATGGCTAGCAAGGCAAGGTGGAATTGTGTTCCTGTGATGCATATATGGCCTTAAATAAACAGTATGAAGTACAATCCAACAACTGCACATGACCTTCAGTGGTGTGAAATGCTTTGTATGTTTGACTGACAGAGCCAAATTGAACCGAGTGTGAGAAGATAGTGAATGTGGCTTAGAAATGAAAATGCCATGAGAAAGAGTTTCTGAGCTGTGAGTTCAGTGCCTCCTGGCCCACTGACTTTGACGCCATGAATTCTGATGCAACCGAGGAAAGACAGACATTTGAAAGGAATTTTGATAAAATCATCCACTGTCTTGGTTATCTAGACCATGTAGAGTGTATGTTTCCTAATTTATGTGGCGTAAGCAATAATGCATCATTGCACCCTGAAAAAGGGAAACACTTCCAAACATTAAACAATTGCCATCATAAAGTTTACTTTACTAAATAATATGATAAATGCACTCCATTTGGCAATAATTAGACTTCTGTGTTTCCATAGTCCATACTGCACTATACAGTGGGGTAAAAAAGTATTTAGTCAGCCACTGATTGTGCAAGTTCTCCTACTTAGAAAGATGAGAGAGGTCTGTAATATTCATCATAGGTACACTTCAACTATGAGAGACAAAATGAGAAAAAAAATCCAGGAAATCACATTGTAGGATTTTTAAATAATTTAATTGTAAATCATGGTGGAAAATAAGTATTTGGTCACCCACAAACAAGCAAGATTTTTGGCTCTCACAGACCTCTCTCATCTTTAGGAGAACTTGCACAATCAGTGGTTGACTAAATACTTTTTTGCCCCACTGTAGTAATGTGATGGTGGAAAACTGCTTCTGTTTAATTACATTTTCCATTAGTGAAGTAGTAGTAGTAGTTGTAGCATGATCTAAAACACTACCTAAACATCTGAATGAAGCAGACAGAAAATATTAGGATTGCAGTTCTAGTTGCAGTTCTTCTTAAAATTCCTATCCCATTCCAGCCTATTACATCCTCACCTCACCTCACCATATTACTGGCTATTAGCTGTAAGTTACTGGCTACAACCTAAAAGCCCATGTGAATAAACAATGCTATGCTGATATGCACTCACTCTACACTGATTTCGTTTTTAACAAATTTCTTGATGTCATTCAAGTCACAATTCACTACAATGAGTGTGTTTACAAGCCCTTAATAATCTGATCATAGTTGGATTTCTGCAGTTATCTGAATATTCAAGTGGTCATGTATGCAGCGTACTCCGATCTAAATCAGATTAAGAAATCCGATAAAGAGAGCTGGATTTTACCCAGTAATCGGAGTACTAATAGCATGTATACCAATTACCTGATTTAAATCGGATTTGGCAGTCTGAGCATGTGCGCAGAGCGACTAGTGGACAAAAACATGGTTGCCAGGTCTGCTTATTCTTAGAGATTTTGCTTCCTTAGGGATTATTTACATAGACCAGGTGGGGGATTCTTTTGTAGGATCTGGCAATCCTGGAATTGAACACAGCACCTGCTGAATGCCTATTGAACACTTTGTGGAGACTCTGAAATGCAATGAATACTCAAGAAAATGAAGAATCTGATTGTTTAACATTAAAAATTGAAGTTCACGTCACACCTTTCTGTGAGATTATTTGCTGGTTGCAAAGTATAAATCCGATTACTGCATGGGTCATGTAACCGGGAGGTTTCCCATTATCTGATTACTCAAGTGCATGTATATTCCTTGTTCGGATTACTGACAAAATCTCATTTTCTGCAGTTATTGGATTATTAAGTGCCAGCAAACACACTCAATGGGAGTTAGTAGTTTGCATAGCAGGTTAAAGTGTTAAAAAGCCCACACACAGGTGAAACCAAGAGTTCATGGTGTGTGTGTGTGTGTCACAAACAGTAGTTGGGCGTATTTGCATTTTTCATTTGATGCCAAAGTAACTGTTACTAGTAGATTTTTTCCTTTTTGTTTTACAAACAAAATCCACATTTAAACAGTGAAAGTCATGAGACTGAATCAAACAATGAATTCACTTTAAGCTTCTGTAATAGCCATTCTTTAATCCCTGTTTAATGTGGCGTTGTTAAACCCAAAACTACCTTCGCTAAATTGCAGTACTGGAAAACAACAGATGCTGTGAAAAGGCAAATGGTTTCCCTTCTGTTTATTTAAAGTGAAGTGACAGGCCTTAGGCCAAAGTGCGTGAAGGAGCACAGGACGTACCTGCTTCCGCGGCTGTCACTGTGATGTTGTGCCAACCGGCAGTCTCCCTGTCTAAGATCTTTCCCAGGGTGATGGCACCAGTCAAGGCATCAATTTTGAAGATATGCTCCTGATCTGTGCTCCGCTCTATTGAATACCTGGACATAGGGCAGCAGATGTCAGTGTATTTATATGTCTCGATGTTTGAAGGAAACCATTCTAAGAAAAAATATATAAAATAGCAAAACATTATCATCAAGGTCATCACAGAAAATGATTACACTTTGAATCAGATCACAAACCTTCTATAAACTCTATAAACTTAGCACATTTGTTGGCCTTTTTGTCCAATATTTTGTTCCATCTTGTTTATTTAACAAGTGACCCTTATAAGGTTTAACATGTACAAATGACTGTCACTGCTTAAAATTTGTCCTTCATAATTTATTATTCACTTATAACTACAAAGTCACATTTCCAGCAGCCATTACCCCAGTCTCCTAATACCAATACAGGCTTATTAGGCATTATTAGAGAAATATCTGGGAGGAGATACATAAGGCATGGACTGACATATGGCAAGAATATACTGATCATTGGAATGTCAAAACATTTAAAATCTGTAAACACTACTGGGACCTTGACTAGAACCATGTTCTATGGACAGATGAAACAATAAGTGAGCTTTGTGGCAACAAACTCTCAAGATGAGCTTGGCATAAAAATAAGGATGACTACACTTGAACCTGTAATCACTGTTAAATACATTGATGATCAGTGATGACCTGTGATGTTGTGGGCATATTTTCCTTCAAAAGGCCTGGGAACATTGTTGGCATCACGAACTCATGAAATACCATGACATTTTAAATCTAAATCTGTCTGTCTGTCAAAAAAATAAAAACGGGTAATCAGGGTACTGTTCCAGAACATACTGTACAATATATCCAGAATAATACAAAATGCTTAATTTTAAGCTAGGTGATGCAGAAAGCCAATGGGCAAAAACATGACATGAATTGGGCTATTCAAGCCATTCCACAATGGTATACAATTCCTCCTCATTGTTGTGCAACACTGATTATCAAATACAGGATGCATTACTGCTTCTAAACACAAGGATTTGCCTTCCCATTCTGGACTGTAACTGATTAATTAGTTCAGTAAAGACATAAACATCTGCAATTATTTGACCAGGAAGAAGATCAGGCCACAACTGTAAATAAGTACTGCAGAAACCATTTTTCCTGCACCTCTAAGCAACTTTTAGGGGGAACACTATTTAAAAAACAGTTAGGAATATATGTTTTGCCTCCACATTCTAGTAATTTATGCCTTGCCTACTTAAGAACATAATGTATGAAGAATTACAAGAATCACTCCTTACCTTGCTTTGAGACAACATTGTAAAAACAGACTCAAAAACCCCATGAAAATACCCCCCGCCCCCAGCCTCTACACTTTGTATCATTTGTGCTATTATTGCAACAGCACTTTGTTGTGAAGTTTCACACATTCATAAGGAGAACATTTCTTTATGCAGCTTGTGAAAGGATGGAACAATGTGTGAGATTGTCCATCTGTTACACAATTGTGCCATATGATAAAAACACACAAGCAAAAACAAAAAAAGTCAAAGGAAATTTTGTAATGGTTTTGTTGCAGAGGTGGCACCACTGGTGGCACGCGACAGCCAGGGGCACAGCTTTGCTCACATAGCAGAGTCCAATAGAGATTAAAGTGTTACCAATGGGCATGGGAGTGTTGCCATTGGTGGAGGCATGCCAGCTAACCGGCATGGTACTGCTCTGTTCTTTATAGCACCTGCAGCACTTTGAGCTTCATCTCATGCATTTTTAATGGAGCTAATCTGAAGTGTGTGCATGTGTATGTGTGTTTGTGTCAGTGATTGTGTGTGTGTGTGTGTGTGTGTGTGTGTGTGTGTCTGTGAAGAGAATAAGACATTGTAGCTAATATTCATCTTTTATTCCCTTAGAGCTATACCAATGAGGTCTGCATATCTCCTAAAACTAATGAGTTGGAAATTATGAGGTCTGTTGCTGTGTTTGCAGATAAAAATAAACTACATTGTACTGGACTTCGAAATTTGGGTTGTTTTGTGTACATGACAATGTATATGTACATGGCTGTTATCATTGATATGTATTCATGTTTTAAATCACATACAAGATCACAGTATAATATTGGGGAATTGTCATTATCAACCTCATCATCTGACTGCAGGTGGTTCTGGAAAATGGTTTGGTTAATGATTGTTCAAATACAGGGAACCCATTTATGTTATTTCAGTATACTACTGTATATTGGTGTATGGGGCAGACTGGCCCTACTGGCCTGTTTTCAGTATTTTAGGCAGGGCTTTATTTCCCTAGATTGTTCAACCGCTTCATGCGTCTTTTATCAATTATGTGTACGGAGCTACAGACCCAAATTAGAAGACATTGTGATACCTTGGGAACACAAACAGTATGAATCCAAAATATTTCATGTTTTGCCTGGTCAACTTCATTTAATTTGTTAATAAACACATTTTCCTGTGTTGTAGCCCTGCAACAAATTCCAAAAAAAAGTTATGGTAAAGCATTTACCACTTTCTATTCTTGCCTTCTCATAACACTTAAAATACAATTTGGCACTGAGGATACCAAGATGTTATTTCGTCGCATTCTGAATGCAAACACATCATAAGGTGTGCAACACTACAGGGTCGTCACTATCACATTTTTTGTTTCAAAATTCAAAAAGAGACAGGTCAGGACTGCAAGCAGACCAGTTCAGTACCTCTACCCTCTGCTCCTCAAAGACTCAGCCTTATATTAACAAATTAAATGAAGCTGACTAGGCAAAACACAAACTATCTTGGGTTCATATTGTCTGCCATGAAACAAAAATCAAGGGAAATGTTTTTGTATTGTTTTTTAATTTATTTGCATTTTCCATACTGTCCCAAAGTTTTTCTGATTTGGGGTTGGATACCCCAGGATACTAATCAAGCATATTTTCTTTCTTGTAAGCGCACGCATCTAAATAAAAAAGAAATATGCTTTTGTTCTACCACTAGTTGCTACAATATAAATCAATCATTAATTACCTTATCATTACTTCTGTGTGGGTAGGTAGAGTGCTCTGTTTAGAATGCTAAGCACTATCAGTATGCTAAATCGACACTCTCATCCTAGGCACGAAATTTGACTTAATATTCAAATAGACATTTATTATAATATATTTATATAGTTATAATAAAATACATTTGAGGTTTGAATACTGAAGACAGCAGGCCAAGTCACTGTAATATACCTTGCGCTGAAATGCATGTGTTCACCATGTCTGCATGGGTTTCATCCAGATACTCTGGTGTCCTCCCACATTACATAGTGTCTAAAGTGTCCCAGCGTGAGTGAGTGAATGTGTGTGTCCTGTGATGGACAAGGATTATTCTAACTGTACACCAGAAAGTGAAGACAAACATGACAGTCATGGTGAACAAATTGAGCTTAGGAAGCAGGCATTGACTTGCACAAAACTCTGAGAATGTGTGGTTTTGACTGCTTTAGAAAACGGGTTCAAAAAAAGAGGATGTGAATAAGATAATGTGAAACAGGTGGGAGCAATCCCCCAATTGCTGGCGGTGCAGTACTGGGTCTAGAGCATGAGAGCATCTAGGATGGAATCTGACAGACTAGTTGGAAGTGGCAGATGTAACAGTTAAAATAGATGTAAAATCAAGTGCCAAACTCTAGGATTATAAAAATTATTTGGATGGTAATAAAAAGGCTAAAGAAATTAAATCACTATTTCCTTCACTTTACTTGGCTCATCAGTGCAGACGTGTTGAGTTTGACCAGCAGCAGAACAACAGAGAAATGATCAGCTTTTTACATACATTACACATTTTATTTTGGCACATCAGTAAGTACTTGAAAGTGACTTGTACATCACAGCAAATAGTTTTAGTTTAATAAAGCTGTTCACTTACCGCAATTCTTGGAGTTGCGGTAAGGAACAACTAAGCCTTGCTCAGTGAAGGTCTCCATTATTTTTATTGTGTTTTTCTTTATTTTTACACCTACAGTTTTGTATTCTTAATGCAAATAAGTCTCCATGGGTCCTATAAAGGTTAGTATTAATGATTCCTGAATCCTCCAGCACACAGGCTGCAGTTAGCATTAGCAGCTATGTTAGTGCCCTGAGTTCACCAATAGAGTAAGTGTTTTGCTTTGACTTTTCACTTTCATTCCATTACTCACTAAATTACATGAGATTTTTCAACACTTTATTATAAAATTAGCTTTGTGTTAATGATTTTGGCCAACGGTAGGTTAATGTAAGTAAACATTAACTTATTTATTATGACTTACCATAGGCTCCACTATGATACAGAATAGACCGCTCTACCAAACACTCGATAAAGTCATCGGTTCATGATACATTTAACTTATGCTGGATTAATGCATATAATGTCTTAATGCATATTAATGTATATACAGGTAGTCCTCGGGTTACGACGGTCCCGAGTTACGACGTTTCGTAATTACGACACATCTCCCATTTACTGTATAAAGCCTTGTTTCACACTTAAGTGGTTTTGCATCATAAACGTCATAACGCGAACTTCGTGTTTGGTGTGCGCGGCGGAAGAATACAATGTTACTCATTTTTTGATAATTACTGTGTTAGGATAGGTGTTAGGATAGGATAAGTGCTTACAGTATGTTCCGACTTACACCGTAAATCGGTTTACGACGCCACCTAGGAACGGATCTGCGTCGTAAGTCAAGGACTTACTGTAATGTCTTATACATTGTGGATTTTATGAGGGTCTGGAACAGATTAATTGAATTTACATTATTCCTTATGGGTAAAATGCGCTTGGTACTCATCGTTATCAGTTCTCCACAAGAACCGAGGTACTACTGTAGTTTGCTTTTACAGTTGTAAATAGACACCAATCATACATTGTAATGATCTTCAAGATGACTGCAAATTTCTTCAGTAGTATATAAGAATAAATCTTACCTTACAGGTACATTATCTATATCTGGGTCCCTGGCAGTGACGAAACCCACGAGGGCCCCTTCCTTGGCATCCTCTTGTACTTCCATAATAGCTCCGGTTGGGGGGAAGAACACTGGAGGCTCCTCTATGTCTGACACGCTAACTCTGACAATGGTCTGGTCCCGGAAAGAGCCCAAGTCCACAAAACGTGGATCCACGTGCTTATTTACTGCCTCCACAACCACGTTATGGGTGCGTTTCTTCTCAAAATCCAGAGGCTAAAGGGTACAGGAG
This sequence comes from Ancistrus triradiatus, assembly GCA_025084515.1. Taxonomy (NCBI): domain Eukaryota; kingdom Metazoa; phylum Chordata; class Actinopteri; order Siluriformes; family Loricariidae; genus Ancistrus; species Ancistrus triradiatus. The sequence continues at coordinate 158,837 of JAJAGP010000849.1, read as the reverse complement.
AAAAACATGGCTTATGTCATGTTTGATGTAAACTTTTTGAACCACACTATTAAAATTATGAACTATTATGAACCACATCAACAATTATGAATGGTATAGTATGGTGTGTGTAGGCTCTCAGAACTTCAGTCCACTGCACTGCCTAAAACTCAGAATAAAATCATTTCCATTCATATATACGTGTGTATATATATACGTATATATATATCTATATATATATATATATATATATATATATATATATATAGATATATATATATATGCGTATATATATCTCATCTCAGTGCTTTCATCACTGCATTAATAAGCCAGTTGTTCTCAGGCCTGTGTCAATGCAAAATATTTCACAGATAAGTGAGATTTTAGAGAAGGAAGGCAAAGCCCTATGCTGTGTGGAAAGTTAATCTAACTTCAGTTAGTCATGTGTAAAGTCCAGAGACATGTAAACCATAATGAACAATCTTCTCAGAACAGAAGCAGCATGTATGGGAGTGGACCTAAGTCTACCTTCTTGATAGTGATGATGGCCTCTTGTGTGTCTGAATCAGCCAAAACTCTGAAGAGCTCTCCTCCTTCCTCGTCTTTGATCAGGTAGCTCATGTCCGTGTTCTCACCCATGTCTGCATCTGTGGCCATCACTCTGCCCACTGAAGTTCCAACATCTGCCCCTTCCGAAATGGAAAACTGATACATCTCTAACAAGCAGAAGGTCACAGGGAATAGAAAAGAGAGGTTCACGTAATCTTCCACCTATTTCCAGTAAATAGAGCAGACCTACATATATTAGGTAGCAATTAAACGATGCAATGTTCTTGATACTTCTGCTATATATAATGCTTCAAGGACACTATTATTCACTACATAGATGTCACTGAATGTACACAGCTGCTTTGAATCCCACAGCATGCCTCTGTTGCCAGAAGTCATCACTGCAGTTCATCTGGGTTTGAATCAAGTATAACTGCACTATTAAATACAAATTTTGCAGCACAAACAGAACAACAGTAATAGAAAAGATGGTCAATGACTAAGTGTACTGGAATAAAAAGATAATTGCACTTTCGGGGTTTTGAACTCCAGCCCTGCACTGCGCCAAGCTATACTTGTGTCCAGCATTCCTCACGTCCCGTCAAGTTGCACCTGATAATGCTGATCAGTTTAAAATGAAGCAATTTGTGGAACAGGGGAAGACTGAAATTGTCTTGAATAGACATGAAAAGTCTTGAGGTAGCTGTTTATTTCCCATGGTACTACAATATATACTGGTTTAATGATTCAACAAACAAATTGGAACAATGAACTACCACTGTTTCATACTATGACTACACCACTAAGAACATTTCTAGTTGTTATACCTGTAACAGTGATGCGATGCGTTTTCTATTTAGATTAAAATGCACAATATCACAATACTATCATAAAAGGAGCTTGCTTATTAATTAACTAGCCAAAAGGGATTGGTGTAAATGCAGACTTCCTTGAGGCTAAGAAGAGAGGTTCAGAAAAACAAGAGAGCCATTGAGATGAGGAGGAAAAGATGCACTGGGGAGTGGAGGCCTGACACACACACTCCTCACTGTAATAAATCTAATGTTGTATTGGCTCACGGAGGAAGAAAAATGGAAAAAAGGAGCGGAAATGGGTGAGAAAAGTACTCAAAGGAAACAAATTTTAATATGTTGATGTGTAAGCTTTTCTTCCTTCTTACACACACACACAGACCAGCAGGCACACAGTTAAACATGCCCCAATTTTTTGCCTTCAACTTAAAACATTAAAATCTTCATCCATCCATTTCTTACTCATACGTAAGCAATGAATATTTATGTCTAACTCCACAATTCCAGATCACACACAAGCAAGTACTCCTTACTATGCCAGGCACACAAATATGTTTGTGATGTCTGTACACACAAAACGACATACTCAGTTAAAAGACCTTTAGAAGTAACGATGCCACTTTCACACTTTCCTTATGCACCTGATCATACCAAATAGATTCAGACTGTTCAAAATAAATCGGAGGAAATATTTTGGAACAGCTGTTGAAGTGTTCAGTTTACAATCCATTTAACTGCTGTGGTGGGACTGTGGTGGCCTAGTGTTTAAGGTACTGGACTATGGACCAGGAGGTTCAAATCCCACCTCTCTCAGGCTGCCACTGTTGGGTCCTTGAGCAAGGTCTACTTAAACCACAACTGCTTGGATTATAAAACTGTATCAAATGTAAACTACTAAAAGGGAGAGTACATACTTCTTGTGCGCTGTGCATATCATTATGACCAGCAAGTAAGTACACACTGAAGGTCTTCATTGCAGTGTGCTACATACGTTCTATAGAAATGCAAATAAAATAGTTTTACTATGCCCTGTTTTTTTTATTTTGCATGACTACTACAGATTTTCAATCAAACAAGAAAGACAAACCAGGGTCATACTGGCTCACCTATCATGCTACACTGATTCATATGTTACAGACTGAAATAAATTTTATCCAATAAATAAATAATTGAGGAATATGATGGCATCAACCATTGTTGCTGTACTGTGACATCAGTATATATTCCCCTCCATAATTATTGGTACTCCTGGTAAAGATGAATAGAAAGGATTATAAGAAATTCACCTTTTGGTCAAATCCAACCATTAATTGAAGCAAGTGTAGTCTAAGATATAAGATCCCTCATCAAGAAATAATCATTTTAACAAAACAGTACATTCCACAATTAAATTGTTCATTTAATATAAGTTGTACAACCTCCCTTTGCCAATAAAACAGCAGTTAGTATGTTCCTTTAACATCTTATAAGGTTGGAGAATACAGAGCAGGGAATTTCAGACCATTCCTCTTTACAGAATTTCTCCAGATCATCCCTCTTGTGCACTCTCCTCTTTATCTCACCTCACAGGTTTTCTATGGGGTTTAGATCAAGGGACTGAGATGGATTTTGTGTTCAGTAAACCACTTTTGTGTTGAACTGGACATATGCTTTTGTCCTGCTGGAAGATCCAATGATGACCCACTTTTAATTTCTTGGCAGAGAGAGAGAGACAGATTTTGAGTTAAAATGCCCATAATGCCAAATACACTAACGAGGTTCCCAGGGTCTTTGGAAGAATGACAGCTCTACAAGATCACAGACCCTCCACCATACTTAACAGTGGACATAATCAAAAAGGCTAAATTTTCATTTCATCTGACCTTAAAACATGGTTCCAATCAAAGTCTTAGTAAGTAGCTATTTTATAGCCATTCCTTGACTTATAAAGGTCAGCACAATTTTCACTTATTTGAATTGTGTGATCTCTCATCATTCCCATGCTGAAGAATATCAAAGAGAAAGTTACATCTATGTCACCTCAAATACAATGCTCAAAAAAATAAAGGGAACACTCAAATAACACATGCTAAATCTGAATGAATGAACTATTCTCAGTGAATACTTTGTTCTGTACAAAGTTGAATGTGCTGACAACAAAATCACACAAAAATCATCAATGGAAATCAAATTTATTAACAAATGGAGGCCTGGATTTGGAGTCACACACAAAATTTAAGTGGAAAAACACACCAGAGGCTGATCCAACTTTGATGTAATGTCCTTAAAACAAGTCAAAATGAGGCTCAGTATTGTGTGTGGCCTCCAGGTGCCTGTATGACCTCCCTACAACGCCTGGGCATGCTTCTGATGAGGTGGCGGATGGTCTCCTGAGGGATCTCCTCCCAGACCTGGACTAAAGCATCCGCCAACTCCTGGACAGTCTGTGATGCAATGTGACTTTGGTGGATGGAGCGAGACATGATGTCCCAGATGTGCTCGTTTCAAGTCTGGGGAACGGGCGGGTCAGTCCTTAGTTTCAATGCCTTCATCTAGCAGGAACTGCTGACACACTCCAGCCACATGAGGTCTAGCATTGTCCTGCATTAGGAGGAACCCAGGGCCAGCCGCACCAGCATACGGTCTCACAAGGGGTCTGAGGATCTCATCTCAGTACCTAATGGCAGTCAGGCTACCTCTGGCGAGCACATGGAGGGCTGTGCGGCCCTCCAAAGAAATGCCACCCCACACCATTACTGACCCACTGCCAAACCGGTCATGCTGAAGGATGTTGCAGGCAGCAGATTGCTCTCCACGGCGTCTCCAGACTCTGTCACGTCTGTCACATGTGCTCAGTGTGAATCTGCTTTCATCCGTGAAGAGCACAGGGTGCCAAGTGGCGAATTTGCCAATCCTGGTGTTCTCTGGCAAATGCCAAGCGTCCTGCATGGTGTTGGGGGCTCTGTGAGCACAACCCCCATCTGTGGACGTTGGGCCTTCATTACCATCCTCATGGAGTTGGTTTCAAACCATTTGTGCAGACACATACACATTTGTGGCCTGCTAGAGGTCATTTTGTAGGCTCTGCCCAGTGCTCCTCCTGTTCCTCCTGCACAAAGACAGAGGATAGCGTCCCTGCTGCTGGGTTTTTTGCTCTCCTCCTACGGCCTCCTCCACATCTCCTGGTGTACTGGCCTGTCTCCTGGTAGCGCCTCCAGCCTCTGGACGCCACGCTGACAGACACAGCAAACATTCTTGCCACAGCTCGCATTGATGTCCATCATGGATGATCTGCACTACCTGAGCCACTTGTGTGGGTTGTAGAGTCCGTCTCATGCTACCAACGAACGTGTGTGAAAGCACCACCAACGTTCAAAAGTGACAAAAAACATCAGTCAGAAAAGCATAGGGGGTACTGAGAAGTGGTCTGTGGTCCCCACCTGCAGAACCACACTCCTTTATTGAGTGTTTCTTGCTAATTGCCAATAATTTCCACCTGTTGTCTATTCCATTTGCACAACAGCATGTGAAATTGATTGTCAATCAGTGTTGCTTCCTAAGTGGACAGTTTGATTTCACAGATGTTTGAGTTACTTGGAGTTATATTGTGTTGTTTAAGTGTTCCCTTTATTTGTTTGAGCAGTGTATATACCTCAGACAAACAAGGCATGGATTACCACAAATGGAAAAAAATGCTTCAGTTACATTTTGTTTCGAAGGAACCTAGGGGTGCCAATAATTTTGGCACATGTTGTTTCATTAAAAAAAAAATTTCGTGATTAGGAATTTTTCAGGATTAGATTCTTTTCACAGTGTGAGATTAAAAATGTGAATGTCGTATAACCATTTTTATTCATCATTACCAGGGGTGCCAATAACTGTGGAGAGGACTGTATGGATATTGAATACTCTGTCACATGTCACCGTGCCTCTGCTGAAAGCAATTAACTGTTGCTTGCTATTGTAAACACAGTGTACCCTGTTCAGCAAGAAAATCTACCTCTACAGTACATGACTACTCTTTAAATTATTGCAAGTGCTCCAGTTTTCATCCATGTTTTGCTTGTCAGCTCTCTAGATTTCTGGGTTGTTTTTCTGTTATTGTTTCGCTGACTTCACCACTGTTGACTCTGCAGAAAATCAAGTAGGTTGGCAGTTTAGGGTATCTTCTAAGTCACTGCTTCAAAATGAGCTTCACAGAACTGACAGTGTCTCAGTACTATGATCATAGCTGTAACTGTTTTCCTAGCTAAAACTGTGGTATTATGGCCTGTGATATATCTTCATTAACACTGATATTATATCATAATGTTTTGGGGTGACTGGCTGTATTTAAAAAATGTGATTAAAGATCTTACAAGCTTTCTACAGTAAGCCATACTTACTAAACAGATTAAAGTGTTTAATCTATAGAATCTGCGAATCTATTTTAGTAATCTCTTGAAATCTCTCACCAATTACATAGTTACCTATTGGTGTATTGGTGGATCTGGATTGTGCTAATGATTCAAGAGCAGCACTGGCCATTGACAGAACCTCAATGACAAAAAACACTATATTGAAGCAAAGATGCTGGCAATGTATGCTGCAAACTGGAACATAATTTGATTTGACAAAAGGAGACTCTCCTCCCAGCTGCAGAGCAAATAGTAAAATGTTAGTGCCCAAAGATTGCTCCTTTATACCTCAGGAAACTTAATGATGAAAGACTTGAACCTTTAGTTTAAAGATGAATGACATTTTATTATTTTATTACAGAACATAACTCTAAGCTTGAAGCTGATAAAATTATTATAATGTTGTTCTTCAGATCTGCCAACATCTTAATTCTCATGTGTGTCTGCTGCTGAGAAAAATAAACTGGGCTCTCAAAATATGGGTATGGTGTCACTGGTTCTGTTGCATGAACGAAGTTGTGGTTATTTTGCCTGTGATATTGTGTCAGTATTCTACAGGAAGCTTCTTTTCTTTTCAGAAGTCAGTGAAAGGTCACTCTTAATGGCATGTCTGTTTTAAGGCATTCTTAATAAGCACTCACTCTGAGGGAACCGTGGAGGGTTGTCATTAACATCTGTGATCACTATGGTCACTGTGGTGGAGCCAGAGAGACCGCCCATTTGGCCTGCCATGTCTGTTGCCTTGACGACCAGCTCATAACGGTCCTGAGTCTCCCTATCCAGATCTGCCACTGCTGTCCGAATCACTCCTAAAGAGATGACGAAAAGAGTGAGAACGAGAGCAAGAGAGAGAGAAAGAGAGAGACGAAAAGGTCACACTGAATACTTGTAGACATAATGATGCATCTCCTCAGCATCTACAAAAGGAGGGCACCAATTAAAACAATTATTAAACCCAAACGCAACGACCTGGAAACTAAGTCTAGGAGAAAATAAATAGTCATGCACAATGTTTATCCTCCTTTGCCACATGCAGAAAGATTCTCTTAATTTTTTCAAGTGATGCTCAGTTTTAATGTTTAAAAGTCAAGCACTATTGGGCTAATTGGTATCACATAGTTAAGGCCCCAAGCATGCCACATGATCAGGGATATAGTGTGCACTGACCAGTAATCAGAAACAGGTAATGAGAGCTGAGAAAACAAAACTCACAGGGATGGAAAAAAGCAAATGGTCCACACAAGGAAAACTGTTTTTAAAAAATTATAAATAAATTCATAAGTAAAAAAATAAAAAAGAGCAAAAAGATTTGTCTAGGTGAAGGTGTATAATTAATTACAATACAATAATACGTTATTACAATACAATAATACATACATTACAATACAATAATATTCCCCACAATGATAGAAAGATAAGTGTGTGTGTGTGTGTGTGTGTGTGTGTGTGTATGTGTGTGTGTGTGTGTGTGTCGCTACCCGCGACCCTGAATTGGATTACTGTCACTTACAGGCTGCTGTGTCTATATAAAAAAGTATGCTATATTACTACTTCACTAATTGTGTTGTTACCACTTTGAATAGGCTGTTTAGTAAGTAGTGTGCGGTTTCAAACACAGCCCTCCAGCTTACACAGACAACAGTAGCATTTCACCTATACTCTGTTGGTTTAATGTACTGTTGGTTTTTGATATACAGGCACACAATATTTCCTTCACCACCTCACTTCATTTCTCACTTTTGATTAGTTTGTAGTCTGTTTATTTACTTGTTCCTTCATAGAGCAAATCCTAATCATGCATATATTGTGCAAAACAGAGTTACTGTGCTTACTGCAATCTCCACTTAATCTTACCATAACTCCTCACTTGTTTCTGTAATATTTCAAGAGTCTCGCATAAGGTTTTCATGTTTATATTTGAGATACAGTGGTATGCTGTGGTTTATTGCTTTGTGTTGCTGTGGTGACCCCCAAACACCCTTATTATAACATGAAGATTGATTGCAAACAATTGAGTGTACACTTCACAAAGATTCACAAAGAAAGTTTTTGTAAGTATGCACTAATTACATTAAAAATATATATCAGATGCAGTCTGTGGCCCAGACTTGCATAGCAAAGCTTATCTCTATTTGATATCTCTACTCCATATGACTATCAAATGGGATATGGAATCAGTAAACCTGGCGTAAACCTGTGCATCAGAACAGTACAACTTCTTAAAGTAGATTACATTATGGCTTTGACCTTAAGATTAACATTATTATATTACAACTAAATATATGGTTTAAGTTCACTTGAGTGATTAAGAACTCTTACGTTACCATCTATTTTAACTTAACTCTTACGTGAACTTCCTGCTTCACTTGAGGCGACAAGAGACGAAATCTCCTTGTCATCTCATCCCAGATGTTCAATGTTTTTCTTTACAGAGGACTGGGATGGCCATATCAACAGACGGATTCTATGGTCACTGCACCATTTTGTTTCAATTTGGATCAATGTCCTGATGGACAGTTCATCCATAAACAAGATGGTTTTAGAGGAAGCCAGATTTTCATTTAACATCTCCAGGTACTTCATGGTGTCAGTGATGCCATGTATACTAACAGAATTTCTAGGTTCTTTGGACTGAAAAGAGCCCACACCATGCCCACAACATCTCACTTAACATTGGCAATTGGGTTATTTTTTGTATAACATATTTCTGTCAGAGTTCCTACTTACCGATGCTAGAGGGCAGCGTTGGACTGGCTTTCCTCTGTAGGATCTCTGGCAGCCGCCGTTACCAGGCACGCCGGTCGGTAAGCTGCCTGACTGCGGCGGAATACGCAACACCTGCTACTCTGGCTATTTAAAAGCCTCACCAGTCGCAGTAGGTGTTGCATCATTGACAACCTCCACGCCGCTCGTGTCTCTCGATCGCCGCTACAGCTTGAAAGTGCGATCGCTATTCGCTGCGTGTTCTGAGACCTCACTCGTCTCACGTTCTGTTACAGAGCCTTCTGCGCTGTCTTTTCTGTTTTATTATTTTGTGAGGGAAAGAGGACGGACTGGGCCCACCAAGGGTTTCAGTTCCCGTAGCGCTGGGAAGCGTGAGGTAACCTGTTTATTAGAGAAGCAGATTTATCGTGGGGGAAGCTTTTTCGCTTTTCATTCATTCCACCGTGATCTCCCGCTTCTTTCTTCCTACTCACGCCGCCTGATGCTACCGGCCGTTGTGCACCTGTGCTTCCTATGCAGGCTCGTTCAGCGCTGTGCACGAACCGACAAAACTCCGTTACCTTTGCTTTTGTCCCATATAACTTGGTTATAGTCAAAGTTCCAGTAGCAAGTAGTAGGCGCTAAAAATTCTAAGTTGCTTACATTTGTTGGCATGGTGTAAACGTTGATTTATTTAGTTCCTCACACCTCTGGTCTTAATAATTCTTAACAATTGCCACAACAGTGGATATACTCATTCCTTCATAGTAATTGCCTGATTCATAAAGGTCAACATATTTTTGTCAATAATTTGTGTATTCTCTAATCTTCTTGATGTTAAAAGGAAGTGAATTTGGTCTCCGTCACCTCGCATTTTTACCTTAATGAAGCAGAAACCGAAAACAAAGTTAAACATAAGTGGGAGCACACTCAATTATATTTTGTTTATAAGAAAAGATACGACAACCCATATTTGTAACACACAATTTCCCTTACATTTCTTATGTGCAATTAAGCTAATTTATACCTAATGTATTCTCCTTTTAGCGTACTTCACAAGGGTTGCGACAAGTCTAGTGCTGAATGTAGGAATGTTTTTTTTTCCTACAAAAAAACGTGGGGTCAGTTATGCTTTTTGGCCTCACATCCACTAATAGCTCTGGCATTGTAAGGATTCTTGCAATCTCCTAATAAAAGAGCAAAGCTATAGACTATTGTTTTTTCTCTAAATTCTAGTGGAGGTCACTCTGATTTGAAGACTCCGTAAGGTGATAAATGTGTAGAACTGCTTGTTTCAGAGAGGAAAAAAACTTTTTTTTATTAGAATATACCAGAGCAGCTCATATTTGGCATTTATGAGACCTTTGTATTTGTCACGATTTTTGCTGTCACATACCCCTTCAGGGGCTGTTTACTGTTTTTACCAATAACCTATTTAAGTTATTGGTATGACTCAGCCTCTTTATCTATGACCAACAGCAGTCAAAAGTTCTGTTCAGTGTAGAAAAGGGGGATTGGTTATCAAAAACTGCCCGTCAGTATTCAACATATAAATTGATATCTTTGAGTCAAATACTAATGTGAATGACAGTTCTGCAAGTCTATAAACATAATATACTTCACCTGCTTCATAACATACTAGCAGGCAAATTCAGGACAAAATGGTGCATATGAACTGAAAGGCCTTCTGTCTCTAGGTACTGAAAAAAGATACAATCTCTAGGTCTCTAGGTACCATTGGATAAAACAATTGGCATAGATTTTCTAACATTTTTCAGCATAATTTCAAGAAGAGCTCCAAAGCACTCCTGATTAGTAAGATTAAAGGAGAGTAATGGACTAAATTCATCAAAGGGCCTGCAAACATGAAAGAATAACATTATTTAATTCAATCTTCAAACACCGCCGACTACTTATCCTGTCTGAACCTGCTAATGAAAGAGTGAGATTAATAATCATGGAAGGAACCATCTCTAGCCCATCTTACTAGCCCATCCAAGATTTGTTGGAAGGTAAATGTAAGAGTATGTTGGCCTTGAGCTACCAGTGTACAGACACGTCCATATATCAATGCTGCCTACCTGGGCCGACCAACAAAAGGCTTACAGCTCTGAAAAGAGGGCATTAAAACTTTAGCTGGATTTCTAAGCAACAAAACTCTTGACAGATTTTGTACTAATTATGAGATCAATAATGTGTAAAGACAATCATATAGATTACTAGAATACTAATACTTCATTGTATTATCTTATGTATCATTTCACTATACAAACATGTTTAAAATAATCATGTTTCTCAATGTGTTTCTCAGCACATACTGAAAGAACCTGAGCTCCTGTCACTTTACAGGTGAAATGATATTTTGAGGTTTTAGTCACTGCAAACTGCACATAATTTTGTACTTGTACTCTGCTGTTTTATCATCAGACGGAATCAAGGGAATAGTTTGTGATGCAGCCCTTGATTCCTTCTGATTCCGTACATTATACTACAATTCCGTACATTACATACACCATACTACAATATAGAGATTCAATTTTTGACATGCTGTAGTTTAGTATGGTTATATGTAGTTTAGGATGCATCCAAGTTTTTTTTCTCTCTGGTTATTACTCTGGAAGTGTTGAGTGAAAAAAATTTGAACAAACATTTGATTAAAAGCAAATGGTTAGCACGGTAACTTCACAGCTCCAGAGACCCCTAGTTTGATTCCCAGTCCGGTATCTGCCTGTGTCTAGTGTGCATGCTCTCCCTGTGTCTGCATGGTATACTACATCAGTACACCAATTTCCTCCCACATTCTAAAGACATGCATTTATGTCTCTCTACAGTGTCTCAGTGTGAGTGCCAAGCCTCTGTACTCAAGGCTGGTCTTAAGTCTAGATTAAAGGTGATGGACGTGGCAGTAAGGGCATCTGGTAGTAAACCTGAGCCAGGTCTAACATGATCACATCCGCTTTGGTGACCCATCTTTTATTCAGTCGCTGTGAAGTGTCATTGTCCCTTCACTCTGCAAGACTTTGTTTCTGAGCGTTATCTCTTTTACTCGAGCTACTGATCCCTGTGTAAGAACCCTGCCTGGATTCATTGCTTGGTATATTGATTGCTCTAGTTAATGACTGTGGACTGTTTTTCGTTGGACCCTGTTTGTTGTTCATTCTTCAAAATCAAACTCTTTCCGTGAACAGCACTGCCTCTGTGTAGAATCTCCTATGAAGCACCCCTACACAGAGCTCATAGACACTCGCTGAAGCCTGTGCATCACTGGGTGCCTATTGCCTGGTTGTGTTCCTGCTGTTTCAGCTAGACAATAGATTGATGTCCATTGGACAAATGGGTTTTAATGTGTCATTATTATATTCAGCCACACCTGGACACCTTCCCAAGCTTCACTAGCAGTAAATTTAGTGTGGACAGGTTAGGGGTGTGCAATACTGACAAAAAATAATATCTTGGTATTTTGTATCGATAATGATAATTAGAAGCTACTTTGCAACCTTCAAAAATGTGTTTGTAAAAGTATTCCATTGTATTAGCTTGCTCTTCTTATTATGATATTAACTGTTGCTTACTAATGACAACATTGGATATAACATTGAAAGAAATTTAAATGTAATGAAAACAGGATCTTATTTATTCACTTAAAACTAAAGCATTCAAGTAAAAACTGTGGCGTATAAGCTGCAGAAGGTTTCAGTTTTTTCCACAGCAACAGATTTACAGTCAAGCAGTCCAAGCCATACCTGTCCTTGACAGTGCATTTTACTGATGAAGTTTGTCGTAATCTTTATATTCTCCATGTTAGTTAGTATGAAGATAAGTGAAATAAGTTTAGTTATCAAGCTGTCTTTAACAGCAACTGATTTTCAACATTGTTTTCAGCCAACAGTTGTGTTTTTAAAGCCAAACCTCCATGCAAGGGACCATGAGTGAGCAATAAAATCTAATAACGTAGACTGTGAGGGTGGTGTTGTCTGTATTTTGTCTCCAGTTTGTTCACTCATTTTTAACTTCAGTCATGCTTATTTAGGTAGAACGCTAGCTTGGTTTGTCGTACGAGTATGCTGCATGCACTCATTGCGCATGCGCAGTAGTCTAGCCTACCTTGCTACTTGACAGTGATGCACGATATATCGGTGGCAATACATTATTTACCAATATATGGCTTTTTTTTGGCTATTGACATCGGTCCAATATTAGAATTTTATCCGATATTATAACCCGTATTTATTATAAATTTACAGCTGAATATTTCTGTTATGGTTCACGTGTGAACCAGGGGTTTTGTACCCAAGCGCAGATTACTGGAAGAAGCCCTGCAATCTTTCCCTAATTCCTCACTCCAAAAAAGGTGCCATAAAATACCAACAGCTAACGATGCGAACGGCAATTCAAGTTGAGGGTGCAAGAAGAGACACTGCTCAAAACGGCCTTATATAGGCAGGAGAGCAGGTGCCTCTTGTTGTCGGCGCATGCGTGTTAGGGATTGCCATCCCAATCCCAGCATGTTTACAACATCGTCACGGCCACGGAACTGCGTGATTCCTAATATTTCTTTCTTTTTCTTCTTTTGCCTGTTATTCATTAAGCAAAATATCTGATGCTGCTGACTGTATAGTTATGCATGCAGTTATATTCTTTCTTGGAGCTTCTCAGTCATAAGTGTTCTTTTACACTTAATTGTTCTTGCTGCTGCCTGTACCGATTAAAGTAAAAAAAGACTTACCTTTTTAAAGGAAAGTTAGAAAATAAAATGGAATGAAACTATTTTTGCTTTGAGTGAACTGCACCTTATGTTTGCAGTAATCGTTAGGTCTGACTTAACTCTTTTATTGGTCTTTACTGTTATTGCTGAAATGAATTCCTGTATTTTAGATGCAGAAAGGTTAAATTATCATTTTTTAACATCGATATCGGCCAGAATAATGAGCTAAAAATCGGTTAACATATCGGCCCATGAAATTCAATATCGGTGCATCTCTAATACTCGATAATGTCAGCTTGCACATCGTTAAAGCAACAATTACAATATTATCGTAATGATACATATCACAAACCCTTGGGACAGGCACATTTTACACAGAATAAAACATTGTGGCTTTTATTGGATGGTGTGCTTTTAATTTGACCTGCCTGGATTTATGTCTTCAATAGTCCATGCCAGTGGGAGTCAGTTGAAACTGCAGTTAACTGTGTTGCCTTACAATTTATTTACAATATTACAGTTTTGAAAGATTAAATAACAAAATGTGTTATTATATAAAATGGCTCTGTATTATGCAAAGCAACTAACTATGGCTCCACTGCAGGGATAAAGGTAGTGTACTGCTATGGCTTATCAGTATAAAAAAAGGGATTGGCAGCTTCACATGCATGCCTGTGACCCTACTTGGTCAGCATAAGTGGTCTATATACAGTATATAAATATATAAACAAACTTCCCCTAACTTCCTCATCAGCCGTCAATGCTGTCGATACTATATGTGTTATATATGTTATGTGCAAACTACATGTTATGTCAGACATTTGATGTGCTAACGGTACAACCTGCCAAATTCATTTAACTCCACCTGTCAATGTGTTTTTCCTATGGACAACATTTTTTAGAGACTGCTGACTTTGCAAGTTAATATGAGTGAAACATCCCTAGGCAGGCCTAAGGCAAGTATATTTGTAACAAATGATCAAATAAAAGCAGGATACAAGCATATAATCACTGTGTACCAGGCTAATACGGACAGACACCAATGGTTATTTTACATACTGTTCATGCATGTGTGTTGTTTGGGACATAGCCATGAAGAAAAGCCATTTATCTCCACAGTGTTTCTGCACATGTACAGGCACATAAACTTAAAAGAGATTTAGAATAAAGGTAGAGATGCCTGAAGTACAGGGCTAAAATCCAGATGGTTTTATTTGATATCTTGAAATCTGATAACAAAGCATACTCTGATTTAGGGAATTAGAGAATGTTGTTTACATGAGCAGCAGCTCTGACAGCTCAAGCAATTCCGGCAGCTCAGTGATAAGAGCCAGCTGCTGGGATCAAATCTGTCGAGGTGTCCTGTCGAGGGTGTACCTTTGCTTGCAACCAATGAATTCTGAGTTAAGGCTCAAAACCCTCCCCTCACAACCAGGCTAAATGGTAGTAGGTAGGATTTCTCAGTTTATCCAGAAGGCTTAAGCTCAAAGTCAAGCCTATCCAATAGGAAAAGAGCTGAGGTCCATTCCTATTGGGCAGTCCTCATATTTGGGCTTAAATTATCTGGCTAACTGAGAAATCCTGCTTTGTGAAATACCCCCAGGATGCTTTGCTTTGTTTACAACAGCACTTGAATTAAATAAATAGAGATAATCATATTATTAGTGTGGATACTAGCGACCTGCTTTACTAAGGACTTGCACATGTATAAACTTTATGACAACTTAATGACACCAGCGAAAAGACGTTCAAGCTGATTATTTACAGTGTCTGTGAAGGATTGCTTATGTTGTCAGGTTTGTGCATTTGCCTTAAAAGAATATGCAATTTGGGGTATTTCAAGTTAAAGTAAACATAATAGTTGTATTAAGTCCAGGATTATGATTTATTAAACTTAAAATTAAATTCCTCATGAGAACAGTGAGTCTTAAGATGGAAGAACTAGTATTAATTTGTTGCTCAAATTCCACAATGGCTGCCATAAGACTATGAGAAATGACATTAAAGTACATTAAACTTCTTTTGGCTCAGTTTTGTTTAATGTTCTGTATTCACTTTAAGCCATTTTAATTAACATAGGTGCCTTCTTATTAACTGCACATTTAGTCACAAAAGCAATTCTCTTATAACAGAATGTGTAATTTATTTTACAAAATTCTGTTTAATAAAACATTCTGCAAGCATGGTGCACATAGCAGTTTGGTGGTTGCTATTTTAGGAGATGTGCTCTTTAATTGGTTGATGTCTTTATGCTAGTTCTGGATGAGTAAATCCAACTCTATTTTAGCTCAATCTCAATGGGGAAACTAAGAGCAATTATACTACATAATAATAAATAGCATTGTTTTTAAAAGTTTTTTGCATCATTTGCCATTTGAAAAATCAGTATTACCAAAACACACACTAAGCACACATGCAGCCTTTGAAATGATTAAGCAAACTACTACTGTTTGTACTGATTTTAGTAATTCAGGGACTCGCTGTGATTTAATCCAGGAACATGCCTAATCTTCTACCTGACAGTGGAGATTTAAAGCTAAGGTCTTCAGTGCTGGTTATAATATACTCTGCGTGACTGATTAAGTCCCTCTATTGATTTTTAATACCATAAATTATAAAATTGGCAAAAAGAAATTTAAATCACCAATAGGAGTATGACTTGCACAGTGGGTTTAATAAAACTACTTTTATTTCTGGTTATATTTTGTGTGACTTATCTTTAAGGTCATAATCTTAGACAACAATTTGAAAGAAAGCTAGCCTCTATGACCAGGTCATTTGACTAAACCTTAATGATGTGCATTATAAAATAGGCAATTTGTTTGATAGTGGCCATTTTATAATTTATTGTATGACAGATGAATGTAATAAAGGCTGCAGTAAGCACCTGCCAATTCACACATAACGATATCGTTTCAGGCAGAAAGTCTGTTGAAGTGTGATCAGTATCCAAAGCATGTGTCCTTACCAGTCTGTCTGTCAACTGTAAAGAACTTCTCTCCATCCAGAACACTGTACACTATCCTGGCACTGCTCCCATACATCGGGTCGTCAGCATCTGAGGCCATCACTTTCATTACGGAAGTACCTGCCAAGACAGCATTAATAAATGATGAGTTCCAAAACAACAGTTTGACAAGACAAATAAAGACACACATGGCTGTTTTTGTTAAAACCTCACCTCATTAGTGCCAAGTCATTTGTGTTTAAAATTCACACTGCTGTTTTGCCAATTTCGCTTTTTGCATTCGCCCTTGCGTCCTAGCAAGCCTCAGGCTCCTAGAGCAACGCACATTATATTTAAACGTGCTTTTAAATAAAGCTGAGCCTAAAGCCTATAGTGCTTATGTTTTGAGACTTGAAAGGGTAGAAAAGGTAGGTGAGCATAAGTCTCCTAAAATACAGAACAAAAAATAGGAGCACGTGTTCATCCAGCTGAGCAGTGGATGTGAACCAAGTGTGTCAATCAAGGTGAGAGCGGACGGCTCTGTCCAGGGCGCCTGGTCAGCAGGTAATTGCTGACAGCTGGTGGTGTCTGCAGAAAGGTCACCATTACACTCTCTCCCCTAGACCTGTCATGCTACTGTCCACAATAATGCTATGCTAATTAGGCTAATTAAATGGAAGTGTCACAGGCCTGTTTGCCTCCTGTCGTCACACCTGGTTCTCAAGGGACTTTGGGGAAAGGGTACACTATTTGAATGTTACAGTCAGTGGACCAGTTTTTGCAATTTACAAATTTAATGTTAAGCTGTCTTAGATTTATACCTCCATTCCACTCCATTTGCTCTGAAAGGTGAAGCAGACATTAAACATTAATGCTGCAAATGATTGGTCAAAATTATTTTCTTAAATTACCTGATGTTGGACTGTTTTCTGCATTCTAACTTCAAAAGGTGACAGGCATGTGCAATATAAATTCAATGAAGTATGTTTATAAAATAGCCACCATACCCATTCTATCCAGTTTTCAAAAAATTATCCCATTTCAAACACCAATAGCTGAACACCTGGATCACTTTCAAAACCTATTTATATTGCATTCAAAAGCAGCTCATGTAAGCGGTTTTCTCCATCAGTAAACAGACTTTTTAATGCATGAGCACCACCTCTGTGAGGTACTGATGGAGAAGCCGTAGCCTTTCAGGGGATTACTTCCTTATCTTAAGATAACAATCAGGGTGATTCTCAGTTGTTTGTCGGCTAGCCACATGCCAGGTAACGCTACTGGAAAACTATATAAATGCAAATGGTCCATCATTGTGTTTGTACTTAAGCAGGACTAGGAATGCACATGTTGTCTCTTATTAACACATTGCTTCAGATTACCTACAAAGTTATCAAAGGTGCGTGTGTCCTAAGCAGATTGTTTTGTGAATCAAAAGAAAACACAAAAGGATCAAAAATCATTCGATCCCTAAGGCATCCAGAATTTCTCTTTTTCAAACTGCAGAGTGTGTATCTATAGCAACTTATGAGCTAATAGTCATTAGTATGCTCACGGACACCGAACAGACTAAAATCTTGTGCCTTTGAGTGTGAAGAATCTATGCATGAGTTCCCTCTGCGTTCTGCCACAGTGCAAATATTGTTGTAGTGGCAAAAACACATTTCCTTTGGCTTGTTTGCAGACGATGCTCTTGCTGCTAGCTCCCCTAATGCACTGCCATAACCCAAATCTAGCTCTCATACAGAAATTCCATGCAGCTACCATATTCTGCTGGGTTACTTATGAACTCCAAATATGTCAGCTGTATTATGTTTTCATTACATATAGGCTTTAGTACCTCAACCACCATTCAACTGGAAATACAAAATAACACACTTATTTCAATATCACCGGGGAAAGGGATATAGCATATATAGTATATTTGTGTTTAATAAAAAATAGGACCATGAACTACTAGAAATGGCCTAGAAGCATCTCTACTTTAATAAAGACAGGATCCACAGTCAAGCCAAAAATGCCAAATCTTTGTGCTTAACTATCTTAATCTAACAACTTAAAAAATAGAGAAATCCAAACTTAATCTGAAATACATGTAATCTGCTAAAAAATCAACTCTTATCCAAAATATTATTAATCACTGGCATCTTTTCATTTACTACTTTGTGTGACCTCTCCTCACCAAAATAACAGCTCATAGTCTCTTATAGTGCTTGATGAGAGTGAGAATAAAGAGCAAAGAATATGAAAGCACTCCTTAACACAGAATGTATTCAGATTCTACAGGGACCTAGGCTTCTCCTGATATTCCTTCCAAATAGTGCAGTCTATTTGTAGATTTGAAGACTTCCTGACCCTGAAGTATTACTATCTTCTGTAAATCTCCAAACGATTTTGCCTCTCTTATCTTCTGCCCTGTGTGTTTGTGTGTGTGCGTGTGTTTGTGTGTGTGTGTGTGTGTGTGTGTGTGTGTGTGTGTGTGTGTGTGTGTATGTGTGCATGTGTTTGGGGGCAAAATACACTCATGTCCTCTTCTGGGCAGGTTCATTACAACTCTGGTTGTTTTAAATGTCTCAGTTCTTTTTGTAGCTTTGGATATGTTAATTTTCAGAAGTGCAGCCATTTTTACGTCATTGGATAACATTTGAAGGTCAAAACACATTTGCGTTATACAAGTATTCCTATGTTAAGACCTTACAATTCATTCATTCTTTCATTTTCTTATATGGTTAATCCTAAACAGGGCCACGGGAGTGCCCGGTACCTAGCTGGCGGCATTGGGCGCAAGGTAAGAACAACCCTAGACAGGGTGCCGATCTATCATAAGACACACACACACACACACACACACAGTGTCAGTTATTATAAAGTATGTCTTTAGACTGTGGGAGGAAACCGGAGTATCCGGAGTAAATCCATGCAGACACGGGAAAGACATGCAGACTCAACAAAGAAATGACCCAGACTGCTCCACCTGGGATTGAACCCAGGACCTTTTCATTGTGAAGGCAACAGTGCAACCTACCGAGCCACCCCCTAGACCTTACGATGTGATCCTCTATTCAAAAACCAGAAAGGGCATTGCAGTGCTGTGTAAGCAGTAGATTAAGCACCTAGATAGTCAGCCAGTTAATATCTAGTAAACTAACCATTTAGACATAAGTTGGACTTAAGACTTAATGCTGGCTCACAGCCTTTGACCCAAATATCAACATATATAATCAGAATCAATCATCCAAGATGAATCTATGATGATCCCATTTTTGAGTTCAGAAGTACTTAAAATTCAATACTTTAGTGCATATATAACAGTCCTGCTCTGGGATCTGAGATGTTATAAATTGATGATTTCTAATTCAAAACAGGAATCGTCACAAAAAGGGCACAAACTGAAATAATGTGGAGAGAAAGAAAGAGAAAATTGATGGAGGAAGGGGCCTTGTTTAACAGTGGCACCAGGTGACTCCCAGAGCGAGAAACAACATTATGTGGCAGGTTATGGCCATGTTCTTGAGCAAATCAGTGGAGCTCAGTGGAGGTGCCCTCTTCACCTGAACTGTCTAGCCAGCGCTGACTCTTTTGACACAAAGGTGGAATTTGATTAACGAGTACCAGTGCCTGAAGACTGCAGGGTGCCTTCCCAGAGTTGTCAAAATTAAGTAACACATTAAAAAATATTTAGAAAATCAGTGGTTTTAACATTAATTTTGTCCTTGTACAATCAAAATTAATTTACAAACTTGTGGTTGAGACAGGTTCTTGAGACCAGATATGTCCAAACTCACCACATATCAGTGCAACATTTATATATTAAAATGTCTTAAATCACATGCTAGCCTAATAAAATATTTGCATTACATACTACATGGTTTGGGATCCCTGGTCAAATTACTGTACATAAGTTTTAAATGAAATGAACTAAAACAGCATCTGCAGCACAGAAACCTATATATAAAACTACATTGCCACTGCATCCACTGAAAAACATTTTCGGGAAACAAAGAATTTTTTAACAGAAAATGTCCCATGTGCAAGTTTGGGCACTCTTCCAGATGATCCACTTCATTCACTTCTTAATGGTGCATTTAGGAAAAAGAATATTCATACTTTGGTTTGTTCTCTGCAGTGGATGTGTCAACTTGTTTTCAGTTAGGAACTCAATTTGACTAATGATGCCTAAACGTCCGCATGAGACAGGACCTTGTCCAACAAAGCTGAGACAGTGTGATTCTATTTTAACCAGAAAACAATGAAGCATTTTTGGCAGGAGCAGCAAAATACACAGTACATACAGTGGTGCTTGAAAGTTTGTGAACCCTTTAGAATTTTCTATATTTCTGCATAAATATGACCTAAAACATCATCAGATTTTCACACAAGTCCTAAAATTAGATAAAGAGAACCCAGTTTAACAAATGAGACAAAAATATTATACTTGGTCATTTATTTATTGAGGAAAACGATCCAATATTGCATAACCTCTAGGATTAGTTGTTAATTTGAAGGTGAAATTAGGTGTTTTCAATCAATGGGATGACAATCAGGTGTGAGTGGGCACCCTGTTTTATTAAAGAACAGGCATCTATCAAAGTCTGCTCTTCACAACACATGTTTGTGGAAGTGTATAATGGTAAGAACAAAGGAGATTTCTGAGGACCTCAGAAAAGGAGTTGTTGATGATCATCAGACTGGAAAAGGTTACAAAATCATTTCTAAAGAGTTTGGACTCCACCAATGCACAGTCAGACAGATTGTGTACAAATGGAGGAAATTCAATATCCATTGTTACCCTCCACAAGAGTAGTCGACTAACAAAGATCACTCCAAGAGCAAGGCGTATAACAGTTGACGAGGTCACAAAGGACCCCAGGGTAACTTCTAAGCAGCTGAAGGCCTCTCTCACATTGCCAAATGTTAATGTTCATGGGTCCACCATCAGAAGAACACTGTACAACAATGGTGTGCATGGCAGGCTTGCAAGGAGAAAGTCACTGCTCTCCAAAAAGAACATTGCTGCTCGTCTGCAGTTTGCTAAAGATCACATGGACAAGCCAGAATGTTCTTGGAAGAATGTTTTGTGGAATGATGAGACCAAAATAGAACTTTTTGGTTTAAAAGAAAAGCATTATGTTTGGAGAAAGGACAACACTGCATTCCAACATAAGAACCTTATCCCATCTGTGAAACATGGTTGTGGTAGTATCAGTATCAGGTTTGGGGCCTGTTTTGCTGCATCTGGGCCAGGACTTGCCATCATTGATGGAACAATGAATTCTGAATTATATCAGAGAATTCTAAAGGAAAAATGTCAGGACATCTGTCCATGAACTGAATCTCAAGAGAAGGTGGGTCATGCAGCAAGCCAATGACCCTAAGCACACAAGTCGTTCTACCAAAGAATGGTTAAAGAAAGAATAAAGTTAATGTTTTGGAATGGCCAAGTCAAAGTCCTGACCTCACCGGACCTGAAGTGAGCAGCTAATGTGAGGAAAAACCCACCAACATCCCCAGAGTTGAAGCTGTTCTGTATGGAGGAATGGGCTTAAATTCCTCCAAGCCGGTGTGCAGGACTAATCAACAGCTACAGGAAAAGTTTAGTTGCAGTTATTGCTGTACAGGGGGGTCACACCAGATACTGAAAGCAAAAGTTCACATACTTTTGCCACTCACTGATAGGTAATATTGGATAATTTTCCTCAATAAATAAATGACTAAGTATAATATTTCTGTCTCATTTGTTCAACTCTGTTCTCTTTATCTACTTTTAGAACTTGTGTGAAAATCTGATGATGTTTTAGGTCACATTTATGCAGAAACATTCTAAAGGGTTCACAAACTTTCAAGCACCACTATATATTCACACAGTGCATATAATACACATTAAGGAAAATGCAGGAAAAAAAGTGTTCCTTATATTTCCTTTAACTTTTATTTAATCCAAGAAAAACTTTAAAAAGTTGAGACTGTGGTAGTATTTTGTGCTAGTAATGATGTAAAAAATAAAGATGTGATTTCAAACAGGTGATGTAATCATGATTTGGTACAAAAGCAATATCCACAAAATGATAAGTCTTTGAGCAGCAAAGATGGGCAGAGGATCTCCAGTTTATCAACAAATGTTTGAGAAAACAATGTTCCTCAAAGAAAGATTGGAAGGGATTTCCATATTTCAGTCTTAACTTTTTTACCCATCACAGAAATGTAAATGACCTTTGCCAAGGGCACTGACCCAACCCCTTCCATGACAGACCCTGGCTTTTGGACTTGTTTTTAATAACAGGCTGGATGGTCTTGTCTTTGGTCCAAATCACAGTGTACACGTCTTCCACAAAAAAAGATCTGGAATACTGATTCCAGATTGTCTAACCACAATACACATTTCCACTGTGTGATGGTCCATCCCAGATGCCTCTGAGCCCAGAGAGGTTGATGCTGCATCTGGACAAGTCTTCTTTTTGTACAGTAGAGTTTAAAGTGATATTTGCCTATAATTCCATATTACAGGGCTTGATAAAGGTTTGCCAAAGCACTCATGTTGTGATGATCTAGGGAGCCATCGCATATGACAGTTGGTCACCCCTAGTAGTGATATCAGGGACACTAACAATCAGCGATATGTGCAGCACATCCTGCGGTCACATGCGCTGCCTCTCATGGCAGGGATTCCAACTGGCATTTTTCACCAAGATAATGCTTACCTACACACAGCAAGGGTTTCCCAGTAATGTATCCACTAGATTGCAATACTTCCTTGGTCTGCACGGTCGCCAGGTTTATCAATAATCAAGCATTTATGGTAACAGCTGAGACACCAGCCTCAGCAAAATATGAACGTGTAGGACCTGCAGGCCCAGCTGTGGGCACATGTCATAGAGGCATGTCTAGCAGTCAACAATCTCTCACCAAGAGTTACACTACCTAGGAGTAGCCTCTGAGAGCCATTTTATAGAGCAGAGTGGGAAGCACTTTTACACCCTCTTGTGGAAAGACCCAGTGTCTACTCAGGCCACACCTGTTACAATTTACATATCTTCCTGCGACATAACTACATCCCGAGGTTTGCAGCAATATGACATTTCTATCTGGGTGCATTATTATTTTTTTTACAATGACTTTAGATTGGTATCAAAACATTTCAGAAATGCACATAGAAATTAATAATGAAAGTAATTCCAAATCAACACTCCCATGAGCCATATCATATCAGCTACACTGTGGCCATTACCACAGTAAGCATAGTCTGTATAAGAATAACAGGTATGGAGAGCTAGGGACAGATAGGACAAAATTCATTTCAGTGCTCGTGTCCCTATCAGGCACTGTATTGCTGTACTTATTAGTGTTTCCTGTGTGAGATTTATGCAGAGATGGTGTCAACAAAATCTGTTTCAAGCTGTAGATGACGGCTCTTCAGGGAAGGAAGATGGCTCAATTACGGCATGCAGGGAGGCCAGAAAAGGTTGCCCAGTGTGAGACACTAGACTGACAGCTATTTAAGAGCTAGTGTCATAAAGGAGATTTGTGTTGCTTTCTGCTACAGTAACACTACAAGAAGGCAGCCAGACTCTCTTCTGTTTTCTCTCTCCTGTCTTAATCACCCAGTCTGAGCGCTTGCCTCCCAAATCTCTGTGCATTATGGATCATTTAGCGCTCTCATAAAGGCTGAGGTGTTTTCACATGAAAAGTTAATTCACCACCACTTCCACCATGATTCATTCTTCACTGGCCCACATAAAAAGGGGGCAGTGGATAGGTGTAAGATGAATAAAAGGAGGAGGCAAGCGTAGAGAGCTGAAAAGAAAAAAAAACAGACACATCATAAAAGTCAATGACGTGCTAACTGAAATTTTAAATGAACTCCTGCAAAGATTAAGCCATGGCTGTTTTTCATTTAGAGATATGGGCATAAATATGGATTTTAACATTATGTCCACTTGCACCACTCTTGTTTAAAGTGAGTAGTATATTTTAATAAACACCAACACACAAGAGTTTCTAATCAGTTCAGTTCACCAAAGAGTAAAGGTTTTAAATAAAGGCATGAATCAGTTGTGAGCCATGAGAAAACTAAAGTGATCCTGTTCAACTGTTGCAAACAATATGTATTATGTAGGTCAGGGGATCTTACCCTTGTAAGCCATGTGGACCCCAGCTGCAGTTCACAATGTGTCACTTTGTCAATAAACTAACTGTGGCTGACAGCATGACATCAGCAAATGATCTGCTGGTAAAACCTACAGTATGAGACACTGCGCTGAGCATGACATGATAAAGCAATAAGCTACTCGAATCAGGGCTAAATCGTGTTACTAAACACACAACCTGTTATTGTTGCATTTACCCGGCTAACTGCATTTCTAAACTGGTGACATAAACAATCCATTAAATACCTCAGTGTTCATTGTTAATTCATTCATTAATAACATCCATAATACAAAATTATTCTTCAGCGCAATGTAGTCCAGGCATGTTCAGTCCCCCATGAAAGCCTGCTGAATTCAAGATTCACTTTATTTCCATTCAACAGTATGTGGCAAGCAGTTAGCAAAATATCTGCTTTAGCACTGTTCCGGTGACTCTTTGAAATTCAACAGATACAATTCTGCCCATCTCTACACAGTATTTTCCCATTGTTAATCCACAGACTAAATCAAAACTGACCTGAAAACTTCATATTTGGAATGTGCTGCAACTGCCAAGTTGTCCCTCTTCTGCTGTAATAACAGCAAGCACTCAAGCTGTCAAGGATCCCACAAGTATCTCTAAAATCTGATGCTCCATGTTATCCCATCATGATTTCAAAATATTCTAAATATGATCTTGTGATGTTATTGAATGTTTGGCTTTCTCTTTCTTCGAGAGCCCTGAGAAATGCACGCTGGGGTTTAGGTCAGATGACATTCCATTTGGCCTTGCAATGAACTGTTGTCCCATTCAAGAAGCACTTTTGCCTGCACCAAATGAATTCTGGGATAATGCTCCAGAAACCTACCACTCCAAAGACCCTGACCACTCTTGTTTTACATACTTTTATATTTTAATGATCTAAAGAACTGCTTTACATTCTCGCTGCACCGGTTTAAACCTGCACAGACTTGCACTCATTTTATTCCACTCGCACTCCTTTGACTGCTTCCAACTCTGTCAGCGATCACTCATTGTGAATATTCCACCTCTGCCAACATGACAATTTTCCCATTATTTTCTACACCGATCGGCCAAACATTAAAACCATCTGCTCCGTAAAGATGTTTAACTAGTGTTAGATGCCAAACTGACATGCACATGAATTCCAAGAAGCAGGATTTCCCAGCAGAATATTACCCAGAGCATTAATCTGCTTGTCGTCTTAACACAGTTCATCCTGGTGGCGTTACTTTCCCAGGTAAACAATGCACACGTACCCTACCATCCATGCAATGGAAAAGAACATGCAATTAATCAGACCTAATGACCTTTTTCCATTGCTCTAAGGTCCCTTTTTGACACTTTTGTGTCCAAGTAGGCACTTTCTATAGTGGACAGTGGTTAGCATGTACCACAATAGCTACTCTGGCCATTTGGACCAGACATGATAAGATTTGTTGCTGTGAAGCGCTAAATGCTAGTACCTTGTTGCTGTTTCATTGTTTGTCCCTTCTCGGACCTGTGTTGGTAGGTACTCATCACTGCTGACCAGGTTCTCACTGTTACTTCACAAACTTTGTTCATTATGAGAAACCCAGTTGTCTGTCCATAATGATTTGTCCCTTGTTTTTAGTCACTCAGGAATTTACTCCTGAACACTTCTCCAACATTCAACATGTCAACTATGAAAACCGACTGTTCACTTTACAACATGTACTGTTGTAACAAGACATTAATCATTATTTGTTATTTGCTTTGTGCATAGCATTAATGTTCTGGCTGATCAGTGTATGGCAGGGTCTGCCTTACATGATACTAAAACCAGCCCCTGACCCTGAGTGGGTCCTAAACTCAAGGGCCCCTGGTGATGCAAGATCCCAGCATGTGCTCCTTCTGTCCTCTTACCTACTCCAGATGTTATGGGGACCTTTCCTGTGCCTTTGGGTGCCAAGCCCCTTTTGGGGACACAATGTTGGTATAGCACAGCATCTCAATGCTGAGCCTCTGGTGCAAATACGACCTCCGAGGTGAGGGCTGTCAGTTACGTTGCACCCCTAGAAAAGCATGTAGGGTATACCAGGAAGGTTTGATGCCTGAGAGACCAGAGAAGTGCCACTGTGAGAACAGTGACAGAGCACAAAGAAGTCACAGGAAAGACATGGAGGACAGTGGTAGTCCGTGCTGGGGTCCTGCCTAGCAGGGACCCCTGTGTTACCTTGGCCACTTGGGCTTAGGGTTGGGTGTGCAGTCACGTGATCTAGACCAGGGGTGCCCCTTTCACACAATGTATGCTTGTTCTAGGATTTCAACCCATTTGGTAATGTCACAAAGACACTGGCAACCACACTAACAATTGCCTGAAAATCACATAAGGCATAAAATGGTTTAATTATTGTGATTTCCGAGCAGACTGATTTACATATGTGCATATGGGCAATTATGTTTGACTGACATATTCTTATTTGAGAAGCACAACCATGGATGTAATATTTCATTTGATGCATAAATCTGTGGAAAAAGAGCTTGTAATACAGTTTGAGTTAGACATACTTGTAACATATATGCACTCCTGTAACCTTGGCAATACCATCTAATGGTTAAAAAATGTGTATTTATCTACACAGGAATGGGTATTTATGTAGACATACATTTGAGTGTACCTTTCTCATTCCTCTCTGGGTTTGCATGTTGTCTCTTGAGGTAGTGCAGTTCAAAGAGGCATACACTGATAGATTGTTGATGGGTGGTTGCACCATGATTGATTTTGCAGGAAACGATAGCCACAGAAGCACAGTTTGGGTCACGAAGGCCATACTGATGCTCCCTCGATTGAGATTCCCTGCTATCCTTACTGATGGAAAATTCTCACTTTGGTTCAGTCATTCATCAAACACAAATGGAATAAGCACAAAGAAACCTACAGATAAACCCTTTAGTAGAGCAAGGGGAAAGCATAATCTGCTTGTGGAAAGATAAAATTATGACTGTACATAATATTGTCAGGACCGGATCTATAAATCATATACCGGTACACTCATTGACTAAAGAAAACAATGCAGCCAGACAGAAATGTCAGATTGCTGCACAACTAGGCATGCAGTTATGTCTCAGGCAGATATCTAAATGATTACAGCTGTGGTCTGATTAGACACTGTTGTGGTCTGATTACCCATAGCTGTCCTATAAAAAGGCTCTCAGAGGCTACTTTTGGGTAATGCACTTTTTGGTGAGATAATGTTAACTGCTAGACATGCCACTACGAAGCACTCAAAGACATTTTGCCCAGTGAACAGACTTTGAGAGGGGTGCATCATTGGACTGAAAGAAGCAGGATGGTCATTTTGACAAACTGCCCACCATCTATGCCATTCTGACCTAGCTGTTAGGAGGTGTTGGGAGCAATGGTTCTTTTTGTCAATGAGTATATGTGTTTTAAAGTAAAATGATTACAAACAGGTGAATTTGCTAAACTTCATTTTACCTATATGTGACTGAGTGTTAGATAATGAGTGAATCTTTGATGTTAAGTGTGTGACTAGAAATAGGTTCAAGTTCAGCTTATTTATATATCACTTTGAGTATAAATCCACTTTACCGAACACAGAGTCTCACCGAAGAAAAGCACCCAAAGGTGACAGTGGAAAGGAAAAACTCTTAGAGACGCATAAGGAAGAAACTTGAGAAGAACAAGGCTCAAATGGAGAAACCACCCATCTCTGGGTGAGATCAGACAAGACTATTAAGTTCTTAAGTGTCCTTGCCTAGCCAGATACCTGTATAAAGAAATAGATGAAGTACAAGAGTCTGGTAAGGAGTATATAAATATAGATGTATTTCAATCTGCCATGTCAAAGTGTATAAACAGTAAAAGTCACAAAGGGGTTCACCACCTAAACATTATAAAATGCTTCAAAAAATGATTACGCAAAAAAGTTATTGTAACGTGTGTTGTCTTTTCTGTGTGTATGTCATAGACAAAGGCATCATTATTGGCTCCCTTATATTGGAAATAAGGACCAAAACCAAGTAGAGGGTGACAAAAACCTTTAACTACACCCTTTTTTGTTTTATATATATATATACTATATATACTATATATATATATATATATATATATATATATATATATATATATATATATATATATATATATTATATCAGTTATTGTAAATATACAATTTACATCTAAATCGGACTGTTTGACTTATATCCATACAAGTGACTTAAAGTAATAAATGTCACGTGTGGGTAAAATAAAATGAGCATAGTATTTGAAAATATAAGTCCACATTCCCATAGCAACCACCTGGCAGGAGAGTCAGAGTTCGACCAGTGTAATTCTTAGACCATAAACATCTGACCTTGTTTAGAATTGAATCGAAATCTATCATATCTTTTTTGTAGAGTTTGCAACTGGCACACCCTGCCATACACAAATGTAACTCACACCCAACGTGCCGTGTTTCATTCCAGGGTTGCCAGATCCCGCGATGGAAACCCACATCAGGTTTATGTAATTAAGCCCAAAAGAACCGAAATCTCAAAATCAGAAGCGAAGCGAAATCAAGTGGACCTGGAAACCACCTGGGCATAATGAGAAAACTGACTGAAATCGGATCACTGGTGTACATGCACTGAGAAATCCAATTACTGAACTAAAATCCAGCTCTCTTTATCAGATTACTTAATTTGATTTCTATATCGGAGTATGCTGTATACATGACCATTTGAATAATCAGATAACTGCAGAAATCAGACTATGACTCTCACCGACACCCTAACCTTGTGAGGACTTTCCACTGGCATTAAGTGATTACTGTAGCTAATGAATGGTATACCTACACCTTACCTTAATTTCAGTAACCTAAAGCAAGATTTTGAGTTCTGGTTAAAAAACAAACAAACAAACAAAAAAAAAGTTAAAGAATCAACACTCTGAAAACAGTGTTCAACAATGGGAAAACAGTGTTCACAAGTCAAAATTCCTATCAGTGAGGACAAGTATAGGTATATACACACACACTCACACTCACACACACTGTAGTCTCTGTGATCTTGTATATTAGGCATGCATCGGCTGATTTTCTTTAAAACATCAAAGCACAGAGAGTCTCTCTCAAACGTTTTAGCTTAGATCTTCATGCTTTGGTGTTTGCTGGAGTCTCAGAGTGAAGTTGAAGTAGGAATCACTGTAAGTAGAACAATCAAAAAAACTGAAAGTAGACAGCAAGTTCTGACTGCTTTGTGAATGATTGTCAGTTGCAAATTAAAGTGTCAAGTTCAAATACTGCTGCAGAGGCACAATGTTGAAGTGATGTTAGGTGTAAACAAGGAAGCGCTGTAGCTGAAATTACATAGTTACATACTAGACTAGATTATTGTTGTGTACATACTTAGAGTATTTTAAAAGGCAATTTAGATATAGAACAGTTGCCCCTGCTTATCCTGATTAAGGATGTTGGAGTGTCCAGAGACTTTCCTGGAATTCACAAGACGCAGGAATGCATGTATACTGAACGAGTTGCCAGTCCATCACAGGGCAGGGTAGGTAGATACAGTGGGGCAAAAAAGTATTTGGTCAGCCACCTGTTGTGCAAGTTCTCCTACTTAGAAAGAAGGGAGAGGTCTGCAGAGAGAGGTGATCTTCGGTACACTTCAACTATGAAAGACAAAATGAGAAAAAAAAAATCCAGGAAATCACATTGTAGGATTTTTAAAGAATTTAATTGTAAATCATGGTGGAAAATAAGTATTTGGTCACCCACAAACAAGCAAGATTTCTGGCTCTCACAGACCTGTAATGTCTTCTTTAAGAAGCTCTTCTGTCCTCCACTCGTTACTTGTATTAATGGCACCCGTTTGATCTCGTTATCTGTATAAAAGACACCTGTTTACAGCCTCAAACAGTCAGACTCCAAACTCAACCATGGCCAAGACCAAACAGCTGTCGAAGGACACCAGGAAGAAAATTGTAGACCTGCACCAGGCTGGGAAGAGTGAATCTACAATAGACAAGCAGGTTGGTGTGAATAAATCAACTGTGGGAGCAATTGTAAGAAAATGTCAGACATACAAAACCATTTTTAATCTCCCTCGATCTGGGGCCCCACGCAAGATCTCATTCCGCGGGGTCAAAATGATCATGAGAACAGTGAGCAAAAATGCCAGAACTACACGGAGGGACCTGATGAATGACCTGCAGAGAGCTGGGACCAACATAAAAAGGCTACTATCAGTAACACACTACGCTGAGAGGGACTCGGACCCTGAAGTACCAGGTGTGTCCCCATGCTTAAGCCAGTACATGTCCATGCCCGTCTGAAGTTTGCCAGAGAGCATATGGATGATCCAGAAGAGGATTGGGAGAACATCATGTGGTCAAATGAAACCAAAATAGAACTTTTTGGTTAAAAACTCAACTTGTCGTGTTTGGAGGAAGAAGAATGCTGAGTTGCATCCCAAGAACACCATACCTACTGTGAAGCATGGGGGTGGAAACATCACCAAGGAATGTGGCTGGGTCTTCCAGCATGACAATGATCACAAACGCACAGCTCGGGCAACAAAGGAGTGACTCCGTAAAAAGCATTTCAAGGTCCTGGAATGGCCTAGCCAGTCTCCAGACCTCAACCCGATAGAAAATTTGTGGAGGGAGTTGAAAGTCCATGTTACCCAGCAACAGCGCCAAAACACCACTGCTCTAGAGGAGATCTGCATGGAGGAATGGGCCAAAATACCAGCTACAGTGTGTGCAACCTGGTGAAGACTTACAGGAAACATTTGACCTCTGTCCTTGCCAACAAAGGTTATGTTACAAAGTATTGAGTTGAACTTTTGTTATTGACCAAATACTTATTTTTCACCATAATTTACAATTAAATTCTTAACAATGTGATTTTTTTCTCATATTTCTAAGTAGGAGAACTTGCACAATCAGTGGCTGACTAAATACTTTTTTGCCCCACTGTATGTTCCCAACACCTGGCCGCCACTTTCTCGAACACAGCCAGTCATGCAGATCTTATGAGAATAATTACAGTGACCGCAGTACGGTTTTAAAAAGAAACTAACAGAGCTAATTTGTATGCCATTTCCATGCCATCCTGCCCCGGATAGTGTGAGGGTGCACCTTAACATTTCAGACTGGTTTCCACTCTGACCTGCACCACAAGATACAAGTATCCATCCGAACAATGTCCTTTCCCTGTAAGTGGCAAGGTCATAAAAATTATAATAAATTATAATAGGAAATAAAAATCTGTCTTTTAACTCCAGACATTGAGCCCGTAAACATCTGGCAACCTCAACCACCAACCATTTACATTTATATTTATATTTATAGCACTTAGCAGACGCCCTTATCCACAGCGATTGATACAGCCTTACAATCATAGCAATTGTTGGTTAAGGGTCTTATTGATGGACTTAACAGTGGCAGTTTGACAGAGGTGAGATTTGAACCCTGGACCATAGGCCCATAGGCTACCATAGTCCCACTGCATGCATGAGTTAGAGTTTAAGAGCACAAGTCCATCATTCTCTTGAAAGCTCACTACCTCACCGGTCAGGTGATCGCTTGCTCATTAGCTCACGTTTGGACTAGAGACTGTTCTAACTGGAATGATGTGTTTAGAGAATTTCTGTGCAAGTCACTCATGTTTGTGTGTATGACTTTCCGCTACTTGTAACAACCTTTAAATGGCGTTTGTAAGTGTATGCGCCCGTCCTAAATAGTACTCCATGGTTGGCATCCCCACTACCTGTATATTCTCTCTCACGCATCACTATATAAAGTGGTTCATTCACTCTCTGTTTCATTTGACTGATCTTACATGTCGTTCATAATACTGTCTATCTGTTCATAATAGTGCCTATACAAATCTGCATTTTTGACTTCCGCCAAACAAAATTATCAGGTCCTCTTAAGTGTTACATCTGTCACCTAGTCAGGGTCGTAACAGTGCATCACTGTATTTTCTATAATTATTGTGAATTTTCATACATTAAAAGAAGTTTTACAATTACAGTTTATAACAGTTTAGGCTTCGAACACGATCGCATTAGGGATGCTGTGTATCGTTCTACTTGTGTTCTCAGCTATATCTGGAAAGCATTTATGTATTGTTTACACACGGTTTTCTTGTCAAAATACCCTTTATATTTACATTACAGTAGCCTAAAATGAATATGGTATCATCCAATCAACATCCATTTTGGCCAACGTCCTGTTTCACAGAACACAATGCAGACCTTAAATGGAGCATAGCTGTAGATGTATATCAAAGCTTTTATTTTCTGAGTACAGATGTCACACAAATTGGATTTAGATGAGGTAGTTTTGTATTTCTGCCAATGGTATTCATCTCTGGTGTTACAACCCGTGCTTGGGTCTTCTGAGTCATTGTGGTTGTGTCTCTTTCTATGTGTGAGCATGTTGCATGTGCCTGGGAGGCTGCTGATCTTCTTCTTTGTGTTTTTGTAGCCTGCATATGGGAGCGTTAGTTAGTGTTGTGCTTAGTGTCCACACTACGTTTGTGCCGACCTTTAGCCATTCTAAACTTAATAATTTGCCTTCACCATGTATTTCAGACTCTGGTTGTACATAGTCTTTGTGTATTCTTTGGGGTTGTGTGTGGTGATGGATATTGTTGGCTGTTTTCTCCCCTTCCCTTCACCATTTGCCTATTCTGGCATCCCAGCCCTAGGCTAGGAGAAAACATTGGGGCATCCCCTCTCAAATCATTTTGTAGTATTAATATAAAGACAACTGTCTTGATATGACTTGTTTTATGTGAAGCTAAAATGCACAACTCTGCACTGTTAAAATGCTGTTTGTTGGAATTCCAGGGACTCTAAGGAACCAAGGAGCAAATCCTCTGTAATGTAAATATTCTCTATGAAAGGTAAGTGCAACCCTGGTCTGGTCATGTGACAACTGACGACTGAGCCCCCACCCCAAGGAACATTGGAGACTCGAGAACCCTCCTGACAAGTCCTCAGTGTTATGCTCTGTACACTTTCCAGTCTCTTTGTTTGTATCTAGTGGATTACCTCACCCTTCACCAGGGGTGGTTTTCCGAGTCACTGGTGTTCCTCAGGGTGGGTGTTAGGTCTGTGATTGTCATGTGACCAGACCAGAGGCGCCCCCATATTGCACTCTCACAAAATCTAAACATTTTTAAGAAATGTTCAAAATCAAAAGATTTTTAAGCACAAGACATATTTAGAAAGAGGGGTTTCAGCTGTGCTGCTGTATTTTCTTTATTACATGAATTAGATTAGTAAGATTAATATACAGCACCCTACTATATCATTTACCATATGTTCATTTTTTGTGAGACACTGACAACACGGCTAGATCTGAATCTGATGAATCCTTGTCTGTAACCATACTGAAATATTTGTATAGAGTCTTAAAGCATTAACAAAACCGAATTAACAATTAACAGGTCAAAAGGCTGATGACCTACATGCCCAAGCCTCCTAGTAAACCTGGATTTTAAAACCTACCACAAGTGTATGAGCTGTAGTCTAAATAATTAAAACACAGCACCATCTCTGTACATCTTTTTCAAATATTCATGAGGTTGGACCAAAACATTCAGCTCTCTGGTACATCTCTGTGTTAATGATAAATTCTGGAAAACGCAGAACAGTGTTTGAGGCAATGGAGGAGCAAGATTGCATACTTCATACAGCATTTGGTTTGGGACTTAAGTCAATACAACACTGACATGTATAAACCAATTAATATATAAAGACATAATGATATAGATAGTCCCCATTATTCAAGTGTACCTTGTTCCGTGAAATGGTTAACACTAATAAGCACTCAGATACGCTTTAAAACTCATTACAATATCTACTCATTGTGGGTGCTCGGGTGGCAGAACAGCAATTTGGGAGCCAACCACTGAAGTGGCCTGGATTTGAGTTTAGTAATTCCATGCGACACAGACATGACTGTTTTTGTCTGAGGGAAGAGAGACCAGACAAGAGGATCATCTTCTGGTGCTGCAATAGTTACCATTACCCAGTTCGGGGATGGCCTTCGTGGTATTAGCTCGCCTGCCCCCTGTGATGTTTAGCTCTGGAACATTGTTACATTGATAGTTTTAACACCTACCAAAACATTGTTGCAGACCAAGTACACCACCTCATGGCACTGGTAATCCCTAATGGCAGTGGCATCTTCCAGCAGGATAATGCAACACTGATACACACATGCAACACTGAAAAAATTGCTCAGGAATATCTTGAGGAACATGACAAGTCTAAGGCATTTACTTGGTTGTCGAATTCACCATTGTTCCCTGAATGGTGAATTGGAAATAGCTTGGTGTCTATCCATAAGAAATGATTTTAGATTTCATAGAAAAAGCTTTTTCTAAATCAAATCCAGCAAGGATGAAAATATTTTTCTCTCCAGAAATTGGAAAAACACCTTTAACATCGTCATATCATTTAAATGAATGGAGTCATTTCACAAAGAGACGGAAAAATCAGGAGTAAAAGTAAACCCATGCAAACTGTTAATGACCTCAGCACTTCTAAATAAGCTGTAATGCATCAAATTCAGAGGTATGTTTCAGAGTAAAGCTGAAAGCTGTGGCCCGCTGTGTGAACTAGCAGCATTCAGCTTGAAAAAAAACCAAACAACTTTTCAGACTTTGTCATTGTTTGGCCATTATTCAAATGTGAGCTGGAAAGTCCATGGAAACATATTGGGGGAAAAACACAAAACAACACCTGGGGAATTTAATGATAGGTTATATAAGACCTTACTATACAATAACAATAGGCACAAAATATACAATAGACAAAGAGATTAGCACTGTCAGATAATGATTCCTAGACTGGCCTGTTCTCTCAACAGTTTGCATGTTCTCTTTTGTGTCTATTCCTCCAGGTGCTCTGTTTTCCTGCCACACTCCGTTAAACCTGCCCACATTTACATATGCGGCTTGGACACACATGTTCTTAACACAATAGTCAAAAAGTTCATTTTTGTTCATAATTGAATTCAAAAGGAAAAATATCATATATTTTATAGTAATTCCATGTAAAGTCACATGTTTCAAACATTTTTGTTTTCATTTTGGTCATTATGGATTATACAGTGGTGCTTGAAACTTGGTGAACCCTTTAGAATTTTCTTTATTTCTGCATAAATATGACCTAAAACATCATCAGAAGTCCTAAAAGTAGTTAAAGAGAACCCCGTTAAACAAATGAGACAAAAAATATTATACTTGTCATTTATTTATTGAGGAAAATGGTCCAGTATTACATATTAGTGTGTGACAAAAGTATGTGAACCTCTAGGATTAGCAGTTAATTTGAAGTTGAAATTTGAGTCAGGTGTTTTCAATCAATGGTATGACAATTAAATTGTGAGTGGGTACCCTGTTTTTTTAAAGAACAAGGATCTATCAAAGTCTGCTCTTCATAACACGTTTATGGAAGTGTATCATGGCACGAGCAAAAAAGTTGTTGATGCTCATCAGGCTGGAAAAGGTTACAAAACCATCTCTAAAGAGCTTGGACTCCACCAATCCACAGTCAGACAGATTGTGTACAAATGGAGGAAATTCAAGACCATTGTTACACTCCGCAGGAGTGGTCGACCAACAAAGATCACTCCAAGAGCAAGTAGTTGGTGAGGTCACAAAGGACCCCAGGGTAACTTCTAAGCAACTGAAGGCCTCTCACATATTGGCTAATGTTAATGTTCATGAGTCCACCATCGGAAGAACACTGAACAACAATGGTGTGCATGGCAGGGTTACAAGGAGAAAGTCACTTTCTCATCTTTCAAAAGAACATTGCTTCTCATCTACAGTTTGCTAAAGATCACATGGACAAGCCAGAAGATTATTGGAAGAATGTTTTGTGGATGGATGAAACCAAAATAGAACTTTCTGGTTTAAAAGAAAAGTGTTATGTTTGGAGAAAGGAAAACACTGCATTCCAGCTTAACAACCTTATCCCATCTGTGAAACATGGTGGTGGTAGTATTATCATGGTTTGGGCCTGTTTTGCTGCATCTGGGCCAGGAAGGGAGGCGGGGGGTTGACACCAGATACTGAAAGCAAAGGTTCACATACTTTTGCCACCACTAATATGTAATATTGGATCATTTTCCTTAATAAATAAATGACCAAGTATAATATTTTTGTCTCATTTTCATTGGGTTCTCTTTATCTACTTTCAGGACATATTTATGCAGAAACATAGAAAATTCTAAAGGGTTCACAAACTTTCAAGCACCACTGTAGATAATGAAAATCAGAATTTCAATGTCTTCTTGAAACAAATACACTATGAAATAGGAGGAAAATCCGCTAAATTACTTGATTACAAATTAATAAAAAGACAACAAGTGGAAAATACATTCTACAAAATAAAAGACCCCACTACCAGTTTGATTCACTGTAAAATAAATGACATACAACATTCCTTTGAAACCTTTTATAAAAAATCTACAGTGGGGAAAAAAAGTATTTAGTCAGCCACTGATTGTGCAAGTTCTCTACTTAAAAAATGAGAGAGGTCTGTAATTTTCATCATAGATACACTTCAACTATGAGAGACAAAATGAGAAAGAAAACAGGAAAGCACATTGCAGTATTTTTAAATAATTGAATTGTAAATGATGGTGGAAAATAAGTATTTGGTCAATAAATTTGGTTCAACTCAATACTTTGTAACATAACCTTTATTGGCAATGACAGAGGTCAAGCGTTTCCTGTAAGTCTTCACCAGGTTTGCACACACTGTAGCTGGTATTTTGGCCCATTCCTCCATGCAGATCTCCTCTAGAGCAGTGATGTTTTGGGGCAACACGGTCTTTCAACTCCATCCACAAATTTTCTATGGGGTTGAGGTCTGGAGACTGGCTAGGCCACTCCAGGACCTCGAAATGCTTTTTACGGAGCCACTCCTTCGTTGCTCGAGTGGTGGGTTTGGGATCATTGTCATGCTGGAAGACCCAGCCACGCTCCATCTTCAATGCCCTGTCACTGATGAGATGGAGGTTTTGGCTTAAAACATCTCACGATTACATGGCCGTCGTTCATTCATCCCTTAACACCGATCAGTCGTCCTGTCCCCTTTGCAGAAAAAACAGCCCCAAAGCATGATGTTTCCACACCCATGCATCACAGTAGGTATGGTTTTTCTTGGGGATGCAACCCAGCATTCTTTTCCTCCAGTTGATTTTTTACCAAAAATTTCTATTTTGCGTTTCATATCTGACCACATGATATTCGTCCAAATCCTCTTCTGAATAATCCATATGCTCTCTTGGCAATCTTCAGACGGGACCCCTGGACATGTACTGGCTTAAAGCAGGGGGACACGCCTGGCCACCACTGCAGGAATCTGAGTCCCTCTCGGTGTAGTGTGTTTACTGATGGTAGCCTTTGTTTATTTGGTCCCAACTTTTTTTTTTTGCTCACCGTACTCATGATCATTTTGACCCCACGGGATGAGATCTTGCGTGGGCAGGCGGCCCTAGATCGAAGGAGATTATCAATGGTCTTGTATGTCCTTTTCCTTTTCTTACAGTTGCTCCCACAGTTGATTTAGTCACACCAACCTGCTTCCTATTGTAGATTACACTCTTCCAGCCTGGTGTCCTTCAACAGCTCTTTGGTCTTTGGCCATGGTTGAGTTTTGAGTCTGACTGTTTGAGGATGTGGACAGGTGTCTTTTATACAGATAAACGAGGTCCAAATAGTGCCATTTTAATACAGGTAACGAGTAATAAAGGACAGAGAGCTTCTTAAAGAAGTTGTTTTACAGGTCTGAGAGAGCCAGGAAATCTTGCTTGTTTGTGGTGACCAAATTACTTATATTTTCCACTATGATTTACAATTAAATTCTTTAAAAATCCTACAATTGTGATTTCCTTTATTTTTTTTCTCATTTTGTCTCTCATAGTTGAAGTTGACGGTAACTCATGATGAAATTATAGACTTCTTCTCATCTTTCTAAATAGGAGAACTTGCACAATCAGTGGCTGAATTTAAATACTTTTTTTCCCCACTGTATATAACTAAACACCCAAAATTGATGAGGAAAAGATGGAAAATTTTTAGGCCTGAATAAACCTACCTGAGGAAAGGGAAGGAAAAAAAACAAATTCTCTAAGGATTTATAAATAACCGTGAAAGAAATTAAAAACACAACGTATAAAATGTTTAAAACAAATAAAGGACCTAGGACCAGATGGTTTCCTTGTCGGGCAATGGACAAGGAAATGACCAACCAAAAGTCAGACAACCCTACGAACACGTGGGAATCCTGCGGCATGCGAAACTAAAAAAGAGAAATTTCATCATAGGGCAATAAGGGAAAACTACAGCCGCGGACGTGGAACCAGAGATTGATGTCTGACAGTTCCGTTAGCCGCCGTAAAACGCGCGGATAAAGGGGCATGACACGACCTTCGCAAGGGGGCGGAAATCCATTAGATCGGCCCACCCTTCCCGACGATTCAGGCCGGGACAGAGAGGAGGGTCAACGTCATTACCCTCTTATGGAAGCGAGAAGAGCCGCCCGGAGAACAGGAAACTCCGAAAGTCACGTGGATGCTAAGCCCAATTCTTCCAACACGGAACCAATCCCATCTACCCTCCCCTCACCCTCATTTTCCATTGCGCTAGTCCCTTCCGCTCTCTTGAGGAAGTAGAGGAGAGGCTCTTTCTACGATATCTCCGTCCAAGGTAGAGAAAATGTGGACTGAAGGAACAAGGAGACAAAAGGAGGAGGATGGAAGAAGGCTCAGCTGAGGGAGGGATTTCAAGACTAAGGGTAATGAAGAAAAGGCAAGAAAAGAGGGGGAAGAAAAGGGTGGAAAAAAAACATAAGGAACAACATAAACAAAAACCATTTTCCCCCAAATAATAAGCCTCTACTGATCAGACACTGGCTTTATTCAACAGAGACAAACCAAAGACAATATATCCGCTGTATGCTGCACGTTATGAAAACATGTAAACAAAAAAATCTCCCACGCAGTAGTACTAAGTCTCAGATGCGGAAAACAAAAAAAGCCTTCGATCGCGGTATTACCTTGTAAGGTTAAATGGGACAATTTTCTATATAAAGTATTACAAAAGTTTGGATTTCATCAGACCTTTTGCATCACTATTTCAAGCACGTGTACAGGATACCCGATAGGCAAGACAATAAAAGTAAAAACGGAAAAACCAGTAGGACAAAACAAAAAGTATTTAGTCAGCCACTTATTGTGCAAGTTCTTCGACTTAGAAAGAGGAGAGAGGTCTGTAATTTTCATCATAGGTTCTATGAGAGACGAAAATGAGAAAAAAAAAATCCAGGAACTCACATTATAAGACTTTTAAAGACTTTTAAAAGAAGTTAATTGTAAATCATGGTGAAAAATAAGCTCTCACAGACCTGTAACAACTTCTTTAAGAAGCTCTTCTGTCCTTCATTCGTTACCTGCATTAATGGCAACCTGTTTGGCTCGTTATCTGTATAAAAGACACCTGTCCACATCCTCAAACAGTCAGGACTCCTCCAAACTCAACCATGGCCAAGACCAAGGAGCTGTTGCTGACACCAGGAAGAAACTGAGAAAACCTGCACCAGGCTGGGAAGAGTGAATCTACAATAGGCAAGCAGGTTGGTGTGAATAAATCAACTGTGGGAGCAAGGG
Organism: Ancistrus triradiatus; assembly: GCA_025084515.1. NCBI lineage: Eukaryota > Metazoa > Chordata > Actinopteri > Siluriformes > Loricariidae > Ancistrus > Ancistrus triradiatus. The sequence goes on along the minus strand of JAJAGP010000849.1, from coordinate 118,951 downwards.
AACGTTCCATCCCTGTGAACCGAGGAGGGGGGCCTACAGAGTTACACCTCTCACCATCTTACAATGGAGCCATCGCAAATCTTCCCCAATCCTGTGTGAATGGCACATGTGGCCACCCATTGTCGTTAATGGCTATGTCAATCTGCATATTAAACTGATCACTGGTCCCATTGTTATGCAATGGGGCTGGTACCAGTCGTTATGCAAAGTGCTTCTGTACTATAAGATTGGGGAAGTTTTTCCAACTAGCTGAGACTGAAGTAGTCACTTAGATGAGTGATGAAAAGTTCTTTCTCTTCCGACAAAATCTATGTCCAGATGAACAGATTCAACTTCTGGGATGGGATGTGGGAGCAATTGTTAAGAAAAAGACAGACATACAAGAACCATTGATAATCTCCCTCGATCTGGGGGCCCGGGCCCCAAGGCAGATCTCATCCCGTGGGGGCAAAATGATCATGAGAACGGTGAGCAAAAAAAAAAAAAAAGTTGGGACCAAAGTAACAAATGCTACCATAGTAAACATTACTACGCCTGAGAGGGACTCAGATTCGGCAGTGGCCAGGCGTTGTCCCCCCTGCCTTAAGCCAGTACCATGTCCAGGTCCGTCTGAAGTTTGCCAGAGAGCATATGGATAATACCAGAAGAATTTGGGAGAATATCATGTGGTCAGAGGAAACCAAAAATAGAACTTTTGGAAAAAACTCAACTCGCTGTTGTGTTTGGAGGAAGAAGAAATGAATGCTGAGTTGCACTCACACCTACTGTGAACCATGGGGTGGGAAACATCATGCTTTGGGTCTGTTTTTGTATACAAAGGGGACAGGACGACTGATCCGTAGTAAGGGAAAGAATGAACGAGGCCATTAATGTGAGATTTTAAGCCAAAACCTCCTTCCAGCAGTGACAGCACTGAAGATTGAAGATGGAACGTGGCTGGGTCTTCCAGCATGACAATGATCCCAAACACACCGCTCGGGCAACGAAGGAGTGGCTCCGTAAAAAACATTTCAAAGTCCTGGAGTGGCCTAGCCAGTCTTCAGACCTCAACCTCATAGAAAATTTGTGGAGGGAGTTGAAAGTCCATGTTGCCCCAAAACATCACTGCTCTAGAGGAGATCTGCATGGAGGAATGGGCCAAAATACCAGCTACAGTTTGAGCAAACCTGGTGAAGACTTACAGGAAACGCTTGACCTCTGTCATTGCCAACAAAGGTTATGTTACAAAGTATTAAAATGAGAAAAAAAATCCAGGAAATCACATTGTAGGATTTTTAAATAATTTAATTGTAAATCATGGTGGAAAATAAGTATTTGGCCAATAAATTTGGTTCAACTCATCTCTCATAGTTGAAGTGTACCTATGATTGAAATTACAGACCTCTCTCATTTTTCTAAGTAGGAGAACTTGCACAATCAGTGGCTGACTAAATACTTTTTTGCCCCACTGTATATCAAATTATTTTGGCCTGGAGAGAGGGACGAGACAAGTCTGCCCATTAAGTCCACTACTTTTTACAATGTTTATCGAAGCACTAAGACAGGGGATCATTCAGCATAAATACATTACAGGTATAAAAATGCTAGATCAAGAACATATAATCGCTCTATTTGCAGGTGATATCTTAATTTATATGTCCAAGTCGGATGTCTTCAGTTCGGTTTTGTGATATAAAGTGAATATTCCAAAAACATAAATACTGAGCTTTAACTGTAGACCTAACCAAAAGATACGCTCTAATATCCAACTAAACTGGGACTTGGAATATGTGAGATAACTAGGAGTGAACATCCCAGAACATTTTTCAAAATCATATGATCTGAATTTTAACATTTTAAGTCAAAATATAAAAGATGATATAAGGAGATGGAATCTAATTCCCATATTAAGTACCGAGTCCCGCATTGAATCAGTAAAAAAATTATATTTTGCCTAGGATTCTGTACTTGTTCCAGACTCTCCCAATTGAAATAACTGATGGGCAATTCACTGAATGGGACAAATTAATATCAAGATACATTTGGCAAGAGAAAAAACCAAGAATTTCAGACCCTTCAGTTGGCTAAGAACAAGGGGGGAATTGCACACCCATGCCTAAAGGACTATTATATAGTGGCCCAACTGAGACATGTGTTTTACTGGTTTAAACTGGACTATCAAGCGAGATGGAAAGAAATTGAAGAGAGAATATCTGGGAAAGTCCCAACCCAGGCCCAGATAGGGGATAAAAGGCTAATTAAAAAATGTATGGAAATGGGTAACAGGTCGATCAATATATCCTTGAGAGTATGGTCAAATGTCATTACAAAGAGCAATTTAAATGAAAAGACAAAGATATTGAGATGATGTAACATTGACCCAGATTTTACTCCAAACAAATCAGATGGGCGCTATAAGAGGTGGGCGGATCAGGGGATCTCGTCATACTGTACATTTTTCAATCAAGAGATACTGAATGACTATCAGACTCTGTTTGTATAGCTTTCTAAAGCTTTTATAGCTTAAATAACAGTGACTTCTTTAGATTCCTTCAGATTCGTCACCATATGAGTGGCTGCTGAAATTATTTCTTAATGCCTATAAAACAGATCCTGGGACTAAAGTAATTTCGAGAATATATAGAGGACTTCAGGAACTTAAGAAAGCAAATCCCATCTATATAAAGCAAAAATGGGAAAGGGAAAATAACAGTTGCATTTCACTGAAAAGCTGGACAAAATATTGTGAATTCCAGTGTAAGATAACAAACTCAATTGCATGGAGAATGTTTGGCTGGAAGAGCCTTAGTAGGTACTTTATCACACCTGTTCAGACTTCCCATCACTCAGATTCTTCCAGCTGCTGGGGGAATTGTAAGTCCCAGGAAGCTAATTCATTCCATTTATTTTGGGCTTGTCCAAAAGTAAATATTATCTGGCACAAGATCTATGCAGAATTGTTTATTATACTTGGGAAAAAAATTACTTTTAACTGGGAAGAGCTTTTTTTTGGGCTCCCATTTTCGAAATCTATGGATATTAAAACAAAATACTTATTTGGAATGCTGAGTGTTGCTGCTAGAGAAGTGATTACTAAGAAATGGCTGTTAGATGCCCCATCTGTTGAGAACTGGTATGATATTATTTATGAAATTTTTGTAATGGAAAGGGTTACCTTCTCCTTGAGGCTTCAAGAAATTAAATTTGAGGAAATTTGGGGAAAGTGGAAAAAGTATATCGCTTCTAGGTGCCCTTCTTTTGTCTAAACATGGAATTGAGTCTCTAGGGAATCTATTTTTGAATTTTATGTTTTATTGTCTGTACCTTTTTTTTGACAACACCCCAAGTTCCATTTCCTATGTAAAAAACATGGATCACTATTGTAATGATAATTTAACAACACAATGGTACAATGTAATTATTCTACTGGGTGATTCAGAATAAAGAAATAATTAAAACAAACAAAAAAAGAAAATCAGAATTCAAGCATCTCAAATTATATGAATATTTAATTCTGAGTTTGAGTAAATTACTATTCAAACAGTACAAATACCGTGTATCTCCTGGTCTATTCCAGCACATGCAACCACAATTATGGGGAAGCCTGCTGACTTGACAATTTCCTAGAAGATGACATTCAAAATCTTCCACAAGGAGGGCAAGCAACATAGTTCATTGCTGAAAAGGCTGGCTGTTCACAGAGTGCTGTATATATTATATTAAATATATATTAATGGAAAGTTGACTGGAAGGGGAAGATGTGTTAGATAAAGGTACATGATCAACAGGGATGACAGTAGATAAACTACAGAAAAATGGATCCAAGATTAAGATTCCACAATGCATGAAACATATGTGGAAAATGACATGGATCCAGATGTTATAGCATTTATGTCCAGTTATCCTCATCTGATAACACAGCCAGAATTAAATAACCTGGTCAGGGACTTTGAATCAAAAGCCCAAACATTAATTTAGTAATTGTGATTAAATGCAATAAATTAATTTGAATGTTTCTCAGAATTTTTATGCGACAGCAAATCTGTAATTTACTTTGCATTGTATTCAGCATGGCACTGTCTATCATAATATCACATAAAAATAAAAAATAAAAGAAAATGTTTTCCAGTGTAATTATTTACAGTATCTCTAGTTCTACAGTCAGACGGCATGTCATCTCATGGAAATTGTAATGCCCAGGAAAAGTTGTAATGCATAGAGTCCACATCTAGACTAGTTTTTCAGGCTAGTTCCATTACTAGATAACATGTTCCACACAACTTCTCAAGTGTCCAATATCTTTAATTCCCAACTGCAAGCTCCCTTGCTGTCACCTTTTAAAGCAGCACTAGTTAAATACAAACCAGTTTGCCTTGGAATTTAGCTTCCTGACGAAGACCAAATGAAGTGAGAGCGAGAAGCGATAGTGGTAACAAGACAGAGACTGGCAAGGGAAAATAAATATGCTAGGGGCTTGTCTGTGATTACACTTTTATTATTAAAGCACAGCACTCTCCGCCGCAGTAATAAAACACAGCAGCACTCACGCTCGGCCACTCGCTGTGATTAAATCTCCTATTTCCACAGATCACTCACTTTCTACATCTGTGGGGTTCGTTACAGGAGTGCCAGTGCCAAGGCCACATTATAAAATGAACTGTCTCTGTTATGTGACAATTAGCCTGATTAGTTATGACCCCTGATATGATGGTTGGTTAAAATCTTTGTAGCAGTAAGTGACTGAAACAAATGAGCTCTGTATCTCGCAGTCATGACTTGATATGGTGAAGGATTAAACACAGAGTTACGAGCCCAGTGGAATATGAGCCAGCTGTACACAGTTAGCTGTGTACATTATACTCAACATGATCGCCAGACAACTTTTAGTCTAATTGCAGTTATAACACTGACTCAGTATTATATCAACAGGCTATTAAAACATGAAACCATGGAATACACTCAAAGATTAAGATTAAGATTCAAATAAATAGCCTACTACATTGAAAACTTTAGAATAGTGTTAATTAATTAATTTACAAAATTGCTTGAACACTTACCGTAACTACACAACTGTTTCAGCAGATATGCCTATGAATAAATAAGCAGACATGTAAAAGTCTGAGATGGCTAATGAAATTACTTCTGTGTTGCTTTTCTTTTTTTTAAGTTTAATCCTTTTTAATTATAAGTCGTACAATCAGCATAATAATTAGAGTGAAAGGCTGAATCTTTGAAAAAAACAAAAACACATTTCAGAATTAATTAATATTACTATGTCCCCCTTTTGCTGTAATTACATCAGTGACAGCTTTCCCATGTAAATGCTTGATGGCATTTAGATCAGGTGACAGTCCTGTCATGGTTTAAATCCATGACAGTTAGATTCACTCAAACTGTTAGTCCATGACAGACAATTATGATTATATGATTTGTGGTTAAAAATGTTATATTAAAATCCTAAAATAGAAATATTTTCACTAGTGGTCTCTGACTTTTGGCCTCCATTGCTGTCTGATATTTTGTTTAGTGCTGTACTTCGAGTATACAAGTCTTATACTGTCTTAAAAGAAACATAAATTATATAATAAATCATATGATATTATATAAATACACAATGTATCTTACAGCTACAAATGAAAACTGATATATCAAATTTGAGAAGTGAAAGCAATGCTTTCATTCATCTGTTTTCCACACTGGACTAAACACTAACCTTTTGTCAGATCACAAATCAAGCAGCATAGAGGTTAAAGAATTAATGACTTACAATAAGGTACACTGTGTCGTATGAATCCAATATCATTGGGTTAATGTTTATGTTTATACAAAATTTGCTTAGAGAGTTAGCCCACAGGAACTGACTAAAGAAATTCACAGCCATTATCCATAATTATCACTGAATAAAGCAGGTAGCACTTTTTATGTTTATATGTTAACAGTTAGAATTATGTATAATTTAGTATTAGTCATTGGAATGACTAAATCCAAGGAGAGGAAGCACAAAAGTAAATGCATATTGTGTTCAAGGCCACTCTATTTGCAAAAATGAATATGTCGCATGGTTAAAAAAATTTAATTCTGCTATCATAGACCCCTCGTGACAAATGAAGAAATTGGGGCCTTTCAGCACTGAATTTATTTTTTAATTTGTAGTTTCAGGACCACCTGCCAGAAATACCTGGCTTAGATGATAAAGCTCAGAGCAAATGTATTTTATGGGTCTCTTGTGTCATTTATTGGATTTCATTCGCATATGTGAGGACTGTAGGGCACAGAGTTTATAATGGCTTTTTCTGCAATTGCAACGACTACAATAAATTAGGCAAGTCTGCTATTTTAATCAGTTATAATAATAATAATAATAATAATAATAATAATCTTTATTTATATAAAATTATTTAAATTGAAAATAATGTTGTTGTTAGAAAAACGAACCTAATGAGGAATAGACCCTGTTCAGTTTTTAGATATTAACTTGATTACTTTGCATGTTCACTATTTTTCCAGTATGTATTCTGTGGACATCACTTCTGATTGGTGATCTTTCTTATTTCAGCCTCACTCAGTGCTAACAGGCTGATAAATATGAACCATACAGTCATGTAATCTCCATGGAAAAACAGTGGCAGGAGAATGGATTGCATCAAACACCTCAGTGTTCAATATTCTCAATATGACACTCTCATAGGTTTCCCCCTTCCCTACAAGATCATCAACTTTATGCCCTGCCACCCTAAAACAGTCCATAAAAAACGATTTTGCCAGCTTTGATGGAGGACTTGGCTGACTAGCACAGAGTCCTGACCTTATCTCAACCAGACACCCTTGGGATGAACTAGAATGCCAAATGCAAGCCAGGACTTATTGTCCAACATGTTTCAAAATCTAGTTAGAAGCCTTCTAAGAAAAGTGAAGGCTACTGTGGCATTAGAAGCATATAATGCTCTATAGTACTTAGGATACGATACTTGGGTGCTCTAATGCTCTATAGTACTTTGGATACGATACTTGGGTGCCCACAAACTTTTGAACTTAGTGTAGCACAGAGTGTGTTTAAACAAATATAACAAAAGGATACACAAAAGACCTTTGATAATTTCTCCATGATGTTCAAAAAAGCCAACCAACTAATTTCTTTGTAAAACTGCACGACATTAGAACTGATACAAGTGCGAAGGTAAAAGGTGTTCCAGCTAAATATTGATACTATAAGCTTTATAATATTTATTACAGTTTATAATTATTAAAGGCACATTTGCTATAAAGATTTTTGTCCTTTTTTCATTAAAAAAAAATTCCGTTTTAGAATGATGTGTCGACTGTCTGATTTGCATTTACCATCCACAATTAATCCACTAATACACTTTATACTGAAGTGGTTACATACGTAGTTGACACACAACAGGACAGGTCATAAGAAATCAGACAGTACTTTCATTGGAAGATACACAGAATAATCACAGGCAGCTGCTTTAAAACTACAAAGGGGAAACCGGCCTCCCTTGCAGTAGGGAAATGTTTATAAAAGTGTCAGTGTTACTTATTAATCGTGCTGGATTTCAATATTTTACAGAATCAAATGACCAAATGATCTCACTGCAGTATCTCGCTGTTTGTTCATTAACCTCAAACTGTGCAGTGCAGGCTGCGTGAAAATTCTGCTTTGAAGCCCCAGACACAGACTTAATAGCCACTCATTGAAGCTCTTGTGTCTTTGGAAGTCTGTGAAGCAAACGTGTATGCATCAAAAAGACAGATGAAAGACTCTAAGTGGACAGTGCCCGAGCACATGGGTTTCACTGGCAGTAAACGTGGAGTGGCGTGTTTTGCAGAGCAGTCAATCAATCAATCAATAATCTGGACAGTGCACTTTTTGATTTGTCCCACCCTGAAGCATGGCTTCTCTTATGATGATAAAGGTAAACATGGAATCTAGAACATGACCGAGTTCTCAAACTATAATAAATCAGTGAAGGTAGGTCTTACAATTTATTTGTAATAGCTGCAATTTACTACGAGAAAACATGATGTGTTATGTACAGAAAATAGCTTTGTATCAGGCAATACAACTTACTGTAGCTTCACTGTAGGATATAAGAATCCCTATGCTATGGATAATACATAAAATAAAGTGATCACATGTGCTTCCCCTATTTTGAAATGATGCTTCAGATGTTGCAACCAAGGGCAAATGGGGAAAGTATTGGCATGAAATTGGTTGCGCAATATTGTTTTGTGTCATAAAAATAGTGTTTATAAAAGTTATTAGATTTTCTTAAGAAGTGAACCCATTCATCTTTGAATGTCACTTGAAGCACCTCTTCTCCTTTCTGTTTTGCTGGACTATCAGTCTGTCTTGCTTTGACAGTAAGGCGTGACCTTTTCATGGAGACGCTAACACTCACAGCATTAGCAATTGTTCTATGAGAGTGCAAAACAGTAAAATGCTTAACAAAGCAGTGATGTTATCTCATTAGGCTTGCCACTCAGCCCGATGTATAAAACATGAACAGCACGCTCGGTTAATGTGAGAGCTGGAGAAACAAGGGGGAGGTGAAGTGGAAATGGCACAGACATTAACTACTTGCCCTCCCACACTCATGCTTCCTTTTCCTGCTCGTTTGAAAAAGTGCTGCCGCTGGCTAAGTCTCCACTATGCTGAGGAAGCAGAAATTAATTCCAATCAGGAAGTTCATTGTTAGTGAAGACCAGAGTTGCATTACTGTAACCTGGCCTAGTTTGTTTTAATAAACAATGGGAGTAAAAAATCGAAACGCAGAACGGCACAAATAAATTGATGTACAGCCAGGCAAAGCGAATACCTGTTCAACTCCACTAAGCACATTCACATTCCAGTAAAGTACACAGTGCCCCATACATCCAATATCATAGGGTTAATGTATACAGAGCCCATAGGAACTGATCAAAGAACCCTCTATATAGGGTGTTCCATAAGCTCAGAATCATAAGGCTAATGTGTGTCCCTATACCATTTTTGTTTGTTTCTCCAAAGCATCCGTCCCAAGATTCCTATGTGCAGGTCTTCCCATTAACTCCCACTTTTAATGTATAATTTTAGAGATCCTAGGGATCCTGTAGCTAAGCAAAGAAGAACCAGTCAAAATAATTTTACACATATTAAGACAAAGTAAAAACACTGAATTGTGTTAGAAAATTTGTTACAAAGTTTTAGGTGAAACCATCCATACATGTTTCTTTACTGGGTACATTTTTGCCTTTTTCCTATGGTACTAGATTTATAGGACACTATATGATATGTAGTGTCTCCATTGGGATTCTGCATCTACAAACCCAAATCAGAAAAAGTTGGGACAGTGAAGAAAATATGCAGTGTTCCTTACATTTGCTTTGACTTTTATTTCATTGCAGACAGTTCTCGCATTTCAGGCCTGCAGCACATAGTAAAAAAAAGTTGTGACGGGGGCAATTTAGGGTAATGAGGTAAAAAACTAAATAATGACGTGATTTCAAACAGGTGGTGTCAATAGGAGAATATAATCATGGTTTGGTACAAAAGCAGCATCCATGAAAGGCTGAGTCTTTGAGGATCTCCAGTTTATCAACAAATGTGTTAGAAAATTATTGAAATGTTTAAAAACAATGTTCCTCAAAGAAAGACAGTGGGGTAAAAAAGTATTTAATCAGCTACTGATTGTGCAAGTTCTCCTACTTAGAAAGATGAGAGAGGTCTGTAATTTTCATCATAGGTACACTTCAACTATTATCAACTAGTAAATTATGGTGGAAAATAAGTATTTGGTCAATAACCAAAGTTCAACTCAATACTAATATAACGTTTGTTGGCAATGACAGAGGTCAAACGTTTCCTGCAAGTCTTCAGCAGGTTTGCACACACTGTAGCTGGTATTTTGGCCCATTCCTCCATGCAGATCTCCTCTTGAGCAGTGATGTTTTGGGGCTGTCACTGGGCAACACGGAGTTTCAACTCCCTTCACAAATTTCCTATGGGGTTGAGGTCTGGAGACTTTCTAGGCCACTCCCCAGATCAAGGGAGATCATCACTGGTCTTGTATGTCTTCTTACAATTGCTACCACAGTTGATTTATTCATACCAACCTGCTTGCCTATTGCAGATTCACTTTTTCCAGCCTGGTGCAGGTCTACAATTTTCTTCCTGGTGTCCTTCGACAGCTCTTTGGTCTTGGCCATGGTGGAGTTTGGAGTCTGACTGTTTGAGACTGTGGACAGGTTTCTATTATACAGATAACGAGGTCAAACACAGGTATTAATACAGGTAACGAGTGGAGGACAGAAGAGCTTCTTAAAGAAGACGGTACAGGTCTGTGAGAGCCAGATATCTTGTTTGTTTGTGGGTGACCAAATACTTATTTTCCACCATGATTTAAAATTTAATTCTTTAAAAATCCTACAATGCGATTTCCTGGATTTTTTTTGTCTCATTTTGTCTCTCATAGTTGAAGTGTACCTATGATGAAAATTACAGACCACTCTCATCTTTCTAAGTAGGAGAACTTGCACAATCAGTGGCTGACTAAATACTTTTTTGCCCCACTGTACATATTTCTCTCCCTACAGTGCATAATATGTTAGGTTCATACTGTCTACAATTAAATAAATGTCAAATGAAATGTAAGGAACACTGTATGTATGTTTTATTTGTATTTTCCATACCGTCCCAACTTTTTCTGATTTTGTAAATGAAATTTAACAAAAAGTTGCTTTAAAACAATTACAATATTTTCATGTTGGAAACAATATTTGTCTTGGTTCATGATCCATGTTTATCAAATTAACAAGGTTCGCTTATTTTTTTACTTGCTCAAAATATGGGCTGCTTACATTACTTTTGTCTTGTGTGTTTATATGTTTTATTCAATTTTATACTGTCCATTCTTTTGTTATTCTTTCATTTCCTTCAGTAATTATTTTTATCTGCTGAGCATGCTAAACAAGAGTTCCTATGTATATCTGCCTCTACAAATGACTAATACTAAATTATACATAATCAAAACTGTTAACATTACAAACAATACATAAGAGTACATGCTTCATTCAGGGGTAATTATGGATAATGGCTGTGAATTTTTGGATCATAAAACAGGCATTATTATGTTTTCTGAAAAGTGGATTTTGTTTTGCTTTCCGAGTGTTATGCTATCATGGCACAGCTACACACACACACAAAAAAAAAATCAACCGACGCAATCATACAACATACATTCCAAGCAAACTTCTCAACTTACAATGTCAAGTACCATTTCTGTCACTCATTACCAGACTCCTTGCATGGCAACAAGTAAGCATATGAAGATTGTATCCAGATACGGCTAAGCCACATTAAAATGTGTGTGTGTAAATGCACCCAGTGTGCACTGATAGCCATTTTGAATTTGATTGCTAAAGCTACTTCATGAGGTTACTTGAGATGCACTGTTGTACAAGCATCTGTACCAAAAATGACTAGTACCAAGCAAATTTTTCCCATAAATAATAATGTAAATTGAATTAATCCATTCCAGACCCCCAAAAAATCCACACTGTATAAGGAATTATATGCATTAATGGAGTGGTATTGTACAGATGCTCCCTAATTTACGATGGGAATATGTTCAGACAAATCCATCATAAGTTAAATGTATCATGAAACAAGGAGTTTAATATAGTCTATACCGTATCATAGTGGAGCCTATTACACATTAACACTTACATTAACCTAGAGATGGCCAAAATCATTAACACACAGCTTATTTTATAATAAGATGTTGCAAAATATCATATAATTTAGTGATTAATGGATTGAAAGTGACAAGAAAAAGCAACACATTTACTCTATTGGCTGTGAATGCTTACTGCTCAGCCTGAAAGACATTTTTCCTTTCGATTAGCTGTCATTTCCTTGCCTTTCCAGAAAATTTTCCTTTCAGTTGGCTGTCATTACTAACCAATTTAGGTCCCATGGGGAATTATTTGCACAAAAAATGCAGTACTGTGGACATAAAATTAAAGAAAAATATGATGAACTCAGCAGATCTTCACTAAACAAGGGCTATTTTGAACTTGATTCACTGTGTACTGAAGGGTGTTTCAGCTGAAATGAGTCACAATGAGAACCCGAGACAAATTATTCTAGTCAAAATGCGTTGAGAGCCGAATTTGACAAGTTCCAAGGTGGTCGAGAACCGAGGTACCAGTGTAATTGATTGCTATTTTCATATTTCTAACATGGTGGTGACATTCACACTTAGCTGTATTTATTTATATTCGGTAAAGTCTTGTATGGCTTCCACGTGATTTTTCAACTATTGGATTTCGTTCTGGCTGACTGGCATGTCAATATACAGTACTGTATATTTATAAGTCAGGCGATGTGGTGGCACAGGAGGTAGCACTGTTGCCTCACAGCTAGAAGGTCCTGGGTTCGATCCCAGGTGGAGCGGCAAGGGTCCTTTCTCTGTGGAGTTTGCAAGTCCTCCCCATGTTTGTGTTGATTTACTCCAGGTTCTCTGGTTTCCTCCCACAATCCAAGGACATGCATGTTACCCTAATTGTTACTCTAAAGTGTCCCTAGTGTGTGAGTGTGTGTATGAGTGTGCCCTACAATGGATTGACACCCTGTCTAGGGTTGTTCCTGCCTTGCACCCCGTGCCATCGGCTAGGTACCGGCTTTCCTGCGTCCCTGATCCGGATTAATCTGTTAAGAAAATGAATGAATGTGTAAAAGTCTTAGTCCATGTTTTGTTTTGTGTTTCTGTGTTTGAGTTAGCCTCGTCTGTTTATATTAGCCTGTGTTTGTTTGCGTCAACTTAGTCTGTTTCTGTTCACACTTAGACCTTATATCTTTTCTGTGCTCCCATGTTTGCCTTTCGCTTGAGTTTGCCTGTCACTACGTCCCCAAATAATGTCTGTCCTCATTTCCTGTTTTGAGCGTGACAGCTATTTTCTCCCTGCTTATACATTTTTTAGATATTCCAACCATACAAAAGCATCTTACCAATAGGAGACAGCTCGGCCACACTTCCAATGTATGGCCCCTCCAGGAATTTGGGCTCACTGTCATTGATATCCTGAACCTTGATGACAAACTCGGACTCAGGCTCGAGTGGGGCATCACTCTGACGGTCTCGAGCCTGTGCTCGTAATGTGTAGAAAGCTTTTTCCTCACGGTCCAACCTCTCAGTAGCATGAATGTCCCCTGTGACCTCATCAATGATGAATATTGTCCCTGCCCCCTCGCCAGATATAGTGTACTTGATGGAGCCATCTCCTTCATCGGAGTCAGAGTGGATCTGCAAAGACAAATTACAGTGGTATAAAAAAAATAGAAGCATGTACTTCAATACATGTTTAAATGCAGATCTCTCAGATGAAAAATCATAAGCAAGACAAAATCTGAGTTGACAGTGCCAGGGTTCCCAAAGGCATCACTCAGCAAATATCACTGAGTTGTAAGAATTGAAACATCACCCGCAAATCCCCTTTACAATTGTCATAATAAACACGCACATCAAAAATAATTTATGTGCTGTTAGATCTGACAAATCTAGTCCAGTATGACTATGTCAGTCTCTGACTAAACGTAACGTGAGTTAGGAAAAAAAGGGACTGGAATTAATTCCTCACTTTCCTCTCAACCTTTAGTGAAGGTAAGGCTGAACATGGGAATTTAAGAGTGAACTTCAAAAGCCTTTATAAATCTGCAAGGACATTTCCTAATGTCACTGAAAGCCATTTTCCTTGATCTAACAGCATATAGCACCAGCAGCCATCTCTCTCACCCCCTCTCTTTTTTAGACATACTCTCTCCATTAACATTCACCTTCTACAGCAGCACCCCATTTCCAAATAGCAAAGTACTGAAAGCTAAAATATCCGTCTCCCATATTTAATATTTTATAAATCCTTAATTAAATAGAGGATTCTACCACCCCTGTGGGGTTTTTCATTAAGTATTTGTCGTAAAACTCAAAGCGTTGAAATTTAATTTCTCTGTCTCACTCTTGCTTTCACTCACCATTCTGAGTCTTCCCCAAGTCAAATAAAAGGATCACTCTGAAAATATACAATGTACAAAGCACCGCTAAAATCTTTCATTGTCATGAGAAGGATTTGAAAAATAAGTAATACCCTTTTATGTGTATCATCTAATACCAGCAATCTGATAATAAAACCATGTCTGCATGCTGAATTGATCAAACTAATTCGCAGTGTCTCTGCACATTAAAAAAAAATCAGTTTTAATGCTTTTTAAGACCTTTTTAAGACCTCAACAAATGAAAAATAATATCAGTTTGTAAGCACAACAAATCCACACAACTGATATGCGGCATGCTTTAATGTCTAACAGATGCTGATTGCTGAAAAAACAATTGCAGATATAAGCTTTGACAGATGACTCTCACAGAAAATGTCATAGCTCGGGAGACTTCTGTTTAATTTCATTGTCTACAACCCCAAATCATAAAAGGCTGGGATGGTATGGAAAATGCAACTTAAAAACAACAATGCAGTGTTTCTTACATTTACTTTGACTTTTATTTCATACAGTATGAACTCAGATATTTCATGTTTTGTCTGATCAACTTAATTTCATTTGTTAATAAACATCCATCCCTGCATTTCAGGCCTGCAACACATTCCGAAAAAAGTTGGCACCGAAGAAATTTACGGCTAGTAATGAGATAAAAACAAAAACTAAATAATAATGTGATTTCAAACAGGTAATGTCAACAGGTGATTATAATCATGATTTGGTACAGGAAAGGCAGAGGATCTCCAGTTCGTCAACAAATGCAACAAATGTGTCAGAAAATTATTGAAATTTTTAAAAACAATGTTCATCAAAGAAATATTGGAAGACATTTACATATTTACTCCTCTACAATGTATAATATCATTAAACAATTCAAGGAATCTCGAGGAATTTCAGTGTGTAAAAGACAAGGGCACATCCCTAAACTGAAGAGGTATGAACTTCGATCCCTCAGATGGCACTGCTTCAAGAAGTGTGAAGTTAGCTGATAGAACCACATGGGCAAGGGATTACATTATCCAACCTTGATCAAGCACTGTAATATGGAGTTTCATTCACAAATGCCACTTAAAATGTTACTGTGCAAAAAAGAAGACTTATGTTAACCATGTCCAAAAGTGGCATCTAGGATGGACCATCACACCTTGGAAACGTGTATTGTGGTCAGACCAACCAGTATTCCAGATCTTTTTAGGAAAAAAAGCAGGCTGTGTGTTCCAGACCAAAAACAAAAAGGACCACCCAGACTGTTTTCAGCAACAAGTCCAAAAGCCAAGATCTGTCATGGTATGGGGTTGGGTCCGTGCCCATGGCAAAGGTCATTTATACTTTTTTGATGGCAGTATTAATGCAGAAAAGTACACCGAGATTTTAGAGCAACATTAATTCCTTCAAGGACGACGTCTTTTTCCAGGGACGTCCTGCATTTATCAACAAGACAATACAAAACAAGTCAAATCAGAAAAAGTTAGGACTGAAATAAGAAAATCCCTTCAAGTTTTTCTTTGAGGAACACTGTTTTTAAACCCCATGAACATAATCACTTGTTGGCATCACCTTTTATTTATTTTTTTACCTCATTACTAGCCATAAATTGCCCCTGTCCCAACTTTTGTTGGAATGTGTAGCAGGCCTGAAATGCAGGAATGGATGTTTAATAACAAATGAAATGAAGTTGATCAGATAAAATATTCTGGGTTTGTGATATAAAAGTCAAAGTTCTTAAACTCACTTATGGTCTATAACAATTCATCCAGTGGAAGAAATTCATAGCATATCATGGTAACAGAAACGTTGCAGGTCAAGTAGCAGTTAAATACAATCAGTAAGGATAAAAGATAAACTGTGGGACTGTGGTGGCCTAGTGGTTAAGGTACTGGACTATTTACCAGAAGGTCCTGGGTTCATATCCCACATCTACCAAGTCACCACTGTTGGGATCTTGAGCAAGACCCTTAACCCACAAGTGCTTGGATTGTAACTGTATCAATTGTAAGTCGCTCTGGATAAGGGCGTCTGCTAAATGCCATAAATGTAAATGTAAATGTAAACTGTCAATGAGTACTAACTGGCAATTCAATTAACCTGACAGAAGTTGTGATAAGCACGTAGTAGTGCACTGATTAGTGCTGTTGCCTCACAGCTCCAGATTCCCATGTTGGCTAGCAACTGCCTGTGTTCAGTCCACGTTGTGCCTGTGCCTAGGTGGGTTTAATCTGGGCACTCTAATTTCCTCCCACTTTTCAAAGACATGCATTAGGTCAACTTGCATTATGCCCCAGTGTGAGTTCACGCATGTTCGTGTGTGTGTGTGTGTGTGATATGCAATTTACTGGCATCCTAGGGACGGTTGTCACCTTGCACCACGTGCAGCTAGTTGTCCCATGCCTACCATGACTCTAAACCAGATCAGGCATGTATGGAAATGAGTGAAAATTTGAAAATGTTTTAAAAGAATATTCACACAATCAAATGAATCAGGAGTTCAGTCTAGATGCAAAATTATTTGGATAATCCATATCTCTGTAGACCTAACACCTGTCATGATTCATTTTTTGTTTTCATGGCTGCTCACCGACACGTGTGATATCTGTGTCACTGTGTGCATGCGTGTCCAGGTGTGTAGTATGTATGCTCTGCCATGTCTGCTGTCATGCGTTATTAACCAGTATAAAGAAGGAGGTGGTACTAGGAACTTTATTTATTGTTAGTCGTTTTCTCTTTCTCTGCAATAAGCTGACTTGTGTCCACTGATTTATTTGTGAGGCCTGCACTTCCACCCTCATCCTACCTGTAACTGCAGCCAGATACATTATAAAATACTGCATTGGGTATGGATGAAAATGGATCTACACCTTGCTCCTCTGAGTACGAGTATCCCAGTCTGGATAGGATGCAGGAACAGCCAGTCACCTTTATCCTTGGGGAGGATGTCCCTGATGCCTGCCACCATGTTCCACTTGAGAACGCGGCAAGAAGCTGGCTTGAGAGTCAGCCCTGGTAGCTTCACCTCAAGAGCAAGGGCGCAGAGAGTTTATGGGTATTCATTCAGGTACCTGGTAAACTGGGATAGATTAGGACTCGGTGCCTGTAGTTCCTGATTGGATCATCCCCAAACCGTTCAAACTTGTTCAAAAAGCGGTCTATGACAAAAAAAAGAAGACGACCAGCGCTGTTGTTGCAGTTTCAGTAGGTGGCGAGATGCCATACCAATTCTGGCACGGAGCTTCCTGCATCCGCAAATGGAACCAACATTTCTACAGCCACATCACGGGTGTCTCCACTTTCATCTAGGGCCAGAGCTTCTGTTTGCTAGCCACAACAACCCTTATTGATTTTGTTTGTTTATTGACCTTTATGTTTCTTTAATCTTTTGGAATAATTTTTTAGGGATATTGTTTAGTTTATGTGTGAAGTGAGCTTTTTACTTTTGATGCCAGTAGGATTTGTCTGTGTGGAAGTCGTGATGACAAGGCTGAGGGGGGGAGACAAAGATGGGAGGGGGAAGTGAGGGGGTAGGAAGAGGGGCTAACTGGGGAGTAAGGGGGAAAGGAAGCAGGGTCAGAGAGTGTGGGAGAGGGAAGAATGGGGGGAAATGAGCGAAGGGGTTAGAAGGGGATAAGGATTTTTCCTGGCCTCCCAGACGTTGCAACTTTAATGTCAGGTTTATGTCATGATAAGCTGAGGACAGGTGTGGGCCTGTGCATTTGTTTCTGTGGCTGGCTCCTCACACCAGTGTGCTTTATTATGCATCTGCCAGAGTTTGCAAATGTGTGTGTGCTGCTCTGTCATGCCTGCATAGTATCAAGGCTCAATGCCAGATTTGTTAATCGGTTATAAATGAGGGTGTGGGACTATACCACGCACGCGTGCGGTATTGATTGTTTGATGTTTCTCTTTGCGTGCAATGGCTGCATTTTGCTTGTGTCCTTTTGATTTGTTTGTGAAATCTTTTGTGAAGCAATTTGTGTTTAATCTTTAATTTTAAAATAAATCACCACCTTGTCCACCTTGTCCTGTCTGCTGCAGGCAGCAGGTTACATTACAATACAAATGCCTTTTTTAAAAAGTAAGCTCTTTACATCCAGTCTTTTTATGCCATCGATTAAAAACTGGCTTTGTCAAAAAGCAAGTTTTTTTTTTCTCTGTGAGCTTTTCTGAAAACACAATATTTTGTGTAAATACATCAGATTTTCACTATCAAAGATATATGACAACAACTCATAAAAACAAATGAGACAGAATTAATCATTCTTGGTTATTTATTTATCTGTGAGTGACAAAAGTATGTGAGCCTTTGATTTCAAGTATCTGGTGTGGCCCTCTTGTGCAGCAATAACTGCAAATAAATGTGTCCAGTAACTGCTGATCAGTCCTGCACATCAATTTGGTGGAATTTTATTCCATTCCTCTCCATACAGATCAGCTTCAGCTCTGGGATGCTGGGGGTTGCCTCACATGAGTTACTTGGGTAACTGAACCTTTCTTTGGTGGAACTTGTGCACTTAAACTCAGTGTGTTGCTCCACGACCACATTGTCCTTAAATTCAGCTAACAGAGAGATGACCTGATATTTTCCTTTGATATATGTTTGGTATATTTTTCTTTGGTATAATTCAGAATTCAGAACCCATCCACACTACCAAATTTGATAATGTTCTTATCCTATAATGCAGTGTTTTCCTTTATCCCGACATAATGCATCTCATTTAAACCAAAACATCCTATTTTGTTCTAATTTGTCCAACAAATGTTTTTAACAGTAGAATTGCATGTCCACATGATCTTTTGCAGCACTGCTCTTTTTTGAACACTTAATTGCACACTATCCATGTGAAAACGGGACCCATTGGACCGAGACCATCTACCATTACTCCAGGGTTCAGATCTGAAACCCAGGTTTAGGTGCTTTTGGTGGTGGACAGGAACTAGCAAAAAGAACAACAGTCTGCGATTAGACAGTCAAATACTCAGTGGGGGGAACTCCACTGTGTTGTGACACATTCCTCCTCCATAACCAGCATTAAACTTCATTGACCACACAACTACTCAGAAACTATTACATTCTAATATATACCACAGCTTAACACATGCTGTTGTAACGAGATAATCAGTGTTATTTGTTGTTCAGTCTGTGCATGGCTTTAATGTTTTGGCTGATCAGTCTAAGCAAGTGCTATTAATATCATAAAATATATTGACTTTTGCAAAGAGTGACAACCGAAATCAGCAGGCAGTGAGAGATTGCCTTCATATTAGGAAATCCTTCAAGTTTTAACCAGCTTTGTCCACTGCAGGATAAATCTGTTTAAGAATACATCTTTGTTCACTCTTCCAAGGGAAGGATAGTATAATAACATTTTTCCTACTTAATGGTGCTTCTCAGTTCACAATAGATCAGACTGTGATCACTTGCATGGCATACTGCACAGTTCAGAGGGTGTGAAGGTTATTCATAACTGCTTTAGTTGTAAATGGTGTAAGCACCTAGGAAAACAAGATGTAATGCTAGAATAGAGACGCATTCATCTGAAGTTCAAAGCAGATACGATAATGCATTAATCAGATACTAAAACCATTCAGCAGGGGTTACACATGCAAATCCTCTACCCAGAGTTTGCTAACAGACAAATTGTAGAAAATAGCAGTGCTAGCCTATAGAATTTCCTTAAAATAAAAGGATTGCTCTCTAACAGAATGACAGAAGGTGACAGCAGATATGTCATGGGTGGAGGTATTTAGGCAGCTTTAAATCACCTCTACTCAGTACTTGCCGCTGGCTGCTATTTCCATATGAATTTGTCCATGCTAACCAGCTGGAATGATGTCTTGTCTGAATGAGAGATTTCGAATTAAATGTCATGAAGAGGGCTTATCCTGGTTTTGTGGTTGTTTAATAAATCAACATATGCAAGCCTTTACCTCCCCCATCACCTGCAGTAATGCGTATTATTTCTCTGTTAACGCCACATTAATTGTTTTTTTTTTCTATGTGATTCAAATTCCTGACGAAATCCCTCAAGTTCATTTTATTGGCCAGTGGAAAGGCTTAAACCAGCTGACTTTTCAGTAAAACTTCTATTATGCTGTAAGAACTATAATAATCTCTGTTGTCTTATGAAGTATTGTTCTGGATAGCTAAGCATCAGCATTAGTGAATCTGACCTTCAGCAGCAGTGCTAGGATTAAGTGAGATAAAGATTGTCACAGGGGTACAGTTGGAGGTATAGATGAGTAGAAAAGGAGTGACCTGCTTCTTCTCAAGTCAACATTAGCAAAGCTTAAGTGCTAGTGCATAAAGATTCCAGCTTAATACTAGACTACTATATAAAATAGCATGCCAAACAATTACCTATTTTGACTATCTAGTATGTAGTATGAGGTTTGAATCCTGGTTTGAAGACTATATGTCTGAAACATTCATTCATTCATTCATTCATGAATTCATTTTCTTATCCACTTAATCCTAGTCAGGGTCAAGGCAATCCTGCACAAGGCAAGAACAAGGACAACCCTAGAGAGAGCGCCAATCCGTCGTAGGACACACACCCATACACACACTCGCACTAAAGGCACTTTAAAAACTCCAGCTGACCTAACTCGCTTCTTTGAATGTGGAAGAAACCAGAACACAGGGAGTAAACCGATGCTTACACAAGGAGGTCATGCAAAGTCCAGACAGAAAGGACCCAGGTCGCTCTACCTCAGATCTAACCTAGGACCTTCTTGCTGTAAGGTGACGGTGCTACCCAGCATGCCACCTCGGAGACAAACTGTTGGTTTAAGAGAGAACTTTATCTATAGAGTCAATCGCAGTGCATCTTGTTCCAGTAAAGAGTTCAGAAATATCTACTTGGTTCCTCTATATTCAAAACATACTTTCTATTATGCATATGTATTACAATGGTACAGGGGTACTGTCTGATTAGTCCTACTGTGTGCCTGTTCTCTGCTGAGTGGGCAGGACCTTGCCTCTCAAATGAGCAGGTGTTCATCACTTCATGCTTGCAAATGTTCTCTGCTGTTTCACAGCTCTTTTGTGTGGCACTAAAACTATAGAATAAAATAATTTCCTTATAATGAACTGCCATGCAGAACAAAAGGAGAGGGTGTATGTAGAGGTAATACGTTTAGATCACAATCTAACTTCTGTTATTTTCCATTGATTAAGGTTATAGCTGGTTAGAAAATTAAAAAACTAATGCATTATAGCAGGGATCAGGATAATGAGAATTCAGATTGTGGGATATGACTGTATTTCCCAGTTATTTCTTCTAATGAAAGGCACCTGTCTTTTTCAAGTCAGTACTGTGTCTTGTAGCGTAGGTGCTTAAAGGTATTCATTATTTAAAGATAAATAAATAAATAAAATAAAATAGCCAGTGGAATTAGAGTGTGACACAATCTCACACAATACACCAACATAGTTATCTATCAGTGTTCCTGCATTTCTCTTGGCCAATCATTGCTCACACTCACCCATTACTGATGGTGTACTACACTCATCCCTGTTTGCAGGACAGCTAAACCCTCTTACTGTTGTTATAATCAAGGTTAATGTCGATTGACTCTACAAACCCATCCTGGCATAGACCTTTAGTGTTTAGTATGCTTGTTGCACTAAGCAGCTTGTGACTATGTATGATCACATAAGGCGTGTGATTGTGCCTACTGGTGTCTATTAAGAACAACAAGTTTGGAGGACAAGGATGATTGGGTTCTTTGGCAAATGCACTACAAAATCTAGTTGGATTAGCAGTGTATACAGTGACGTTCAAAAGTTTGGAATCACTTAAAATTGACTTTGTTTCAGAAAGATTGATAAGTTGAATCAATTAATCATTGGGATTATTTAAATGTATACACACAGTTGTTGATGAAGCTATAATTAAAGAGATTTGCTATAGCAATTTGAAAACTGCAAGTCTCCAAGATAAAATTGTAATTAAAGTATCGGATATCTAGCCGGCTGTATTCATTTTGAGAACAAGCTAAACATTTAGATAATTTATCATTCCTATTTGTTAACATCCACTTCAGTATGAAGAGAAATCCATGCTGTTCCTGGAAATGGCAGCTCCTGAGGACCTGGGTTCAAATTCCAGATGGGGCCTGCAACGTGAAGGTCCAGTGTTGCGTTTACGAAACTACAGTACTAACAGCCTACTCATGGTGTTCCTCTGCCTGTGTCCAGTGAGCTGTGGGTTAGGCTCCAGACCTTACCACAACCTGACCAGGATAGGCGGGTGTTAAACAGGATGCTTTGCTTATTTACATAATATAACATTTGTATTGCTTTCTCGTGTTTAATCTTAATCTTTTAATCTTTAATTTTCTCTTCCCACCTTAGTCTTCTTTATCCTGGTTACTCTGTCTTGTCATTTTCTCATACCCCTACGCCGTAAGATGCTAATTATAATATAATGAATACAAACACTGCAAATGTGCAAAAATAGTTTGTTTGTTTGTTTGAATGTAGCATTTAAAACAGTTCCATAATGTTTCATAATTTATTGATTTTTTTGTTCCTCTAGACTATCTAGACTTTCAATTTACTGGAAAAAACATACTGGTAAATTAGCTATTGTTTTTATGACATTAACTAGTTAGTGTAATCAAAATGTAGAGTGGAGCCAATTTTTCTTTCTAATCATTGTCAAAAATGGGACAGAGCCAGACCATCTGTCAGTCTCTGGTATGTCTTGAGGATTCACACATAAAATATGAACTATTTTTATGTAATTGAACAATTTTCTATTATATCCTTTTAGTGGTTGTGTGTGTGTGTGTGTGTGTGTGTATGTGTGTATGTGTGTGTGTGTGTGTGTGTGTGTGTATGTGTGTGTGTGTGTGTGTGTGTGTGTGTGTGTGTGTGTCCATTCTTCACTGCAGATCCTATCAAGCTCTGGATGGGGATCTTCAGTGGACATCCATTTTTACATCTCCCCAGAAATATTAGACTGGGTTCCAGTTCAAGGCTCTGTCTGGGCCACTCAAGTACATTCACAAAATTGTCACTCCTGTGTTGTCTCAGCTGTGTGTTTACGGTCATTGTCTTGTTGGAATGTGAACCTTTGGCCCAGTCTGAAGTTTTCATTAAGAATGTCTCTTTGGGAGAACATGTAGACTCCACACAGGTGGAATCCGGGGGTTAGGATTAAACCGGAGATCTCTGAGCTGTGAGGCAACAGTGCTTCCACCACCATTCACAAATGAAGTGAACAGTGTTGTACTTGAATATATTACACAGTACATTTTTGGTCAGTTTTTGCAGTCAAGATGATGGCTGTGGGAGAAATGGGCAGGCATTAAATTCTGAGGGACACAAACATCCAGAACATCTTTGCCAGATGACTGGGTCAGCGCATCTCAGAAACAACAAGGCTTTTGGGGTGCTCCTGGGCAGCAGTGACGAGTACGTCCAAGGAGGGAAAAACCATAAACTGATGACAGAGAGTTGGGTGCTGAAGGCACACCAATGTCTAAGGATAAACCAACAGAAGGACTACTGTGGCACAAGTCATAAACTTGTTTTATGCTGGTTACAGTGCATCCAACACTTCCAGCATGAAGACTGCTCCCCAGACCTGTCAGACTGCCCATGCTAACACCTGTCCACTGTTGAAAGCACTTGCAATCGCTGGCTGACAAAACTGTATTTTATTTTAGTTACTGGCTCACATATATAGGCAAACATATACAGGCAAAAGTATGCACATTTTAATTTTGAATGCCAAAAGTCCAAACTTCAATAAAAAGGAAGCAAAAAGTAATATTCTGTTATCAGATGCAGGGATCAGTATGCATCTTTGACAAAATAGGCAACAGACTGAAGGTGAACACTGAGAGAACACCAGAGAATATGCTCAAATAACTACAACCCATACAATCATAACATTGTTGTAGATTATGGTGTTACAGCTCACAGCTTACAGAAAGTGATAACTATTTCTCTTCATTGCTGCATGCACATAAAGACCCATTCACACCTTATGGTTATTATGTGCATTACAGAGGCAGATTTCATTTTAACTATCGTAGCAGTCTACATCAGCTTCATTATATTCAAATCTTAAGTGCATATGTCCTGCTGGCAGTTTAAAGTACCGTGTTTAATTCATTTTCACTTGTGTTTGTCAGTGCATGAACAGCGATCTAAAAAATAAATCAACTATACTTAAAACAGCTCTACAATATAATAATTGTGATTGTCACTGGAGAGCAAATATTCTGTTTGTTTATTGTCAGAGACTGTCACGTTTGAAGTGTATAATTTTATACTGTTATTAGAAACAGCCCCACCTTCCCCATCCTCCATATGACATTGCTGTATGCATCTGCTTTAGATTTCTTAATAAAAATGATGTATGCTTTTGCTACTGTGGCCTTTAACACCACTGAGCATATCATGGAAGACCATGGGAATTCATTATCCAAATGTGTTAGGCAAAACTGCCTACTTATGGTGTAGATAGGGGACCATTTCATTTGTGGAATAAAAAAATCAGGATCTTGGCATCCATAAGAGGTACAGAAGATAGAGAGGGGATTGGGACTGAGGATGTAGAAAAAAAGCCTAGTTTAAATGGTTACTGGTGATAAAAGGCATGCTGGTCGTATTTAATCCTATATTGCCCTAATTAAAGTATCTTATACCTTCAGCGATAAATGGATCTAGCAACACCAGCAGCATCTATTAATTGTCTTGGCTTTCATCAGGGTTTCATGGGGTGCTATAACGCTTGGTAATTTTATTAATAAAATCAGCTCTGTCCAGACCTCTGCCCTCTTTCCACTCTCCTGCTTTCCCATTTAGACTTCAGCTCCTACCTGTTCAGTGCATACACACTTCAGCATAATGAATCAGTCCAAAAATGTGTCAGCCCTCCTTTCCCTCTATCTCTCACTCTCCGAACCAAACACGCCCACAAAGTCACTGCTGTTTGGCTCCTTACACAGAGTTAATTTACCCAGTTATAGATGAAACTGCAGGTAAAGGGAAATTACTGTCATTATTGTGCATGACTTTTTTCTACCTAAAGACAAAGTATAATCCTGATTTGCCCTTATTTAGTGGTCTTACCATACTTTCACACTGATTTTATTCAATCAAAGTTGCAGGTAGTAATTCATCTTCAATAACAAAAATTCTCCTTGCAAATGTTAGCTTTATATAGGGATTAAGACTTGTTTATTGGTTTATTATAGGTGTTGTTAAATGGACCTGCGACATACATGGTATATTCACAGAAAAATGCATGGTATTGAGGCAACTCAGTGGTTAAGGCTCTAGACTGCATCAGAGTTCAAATTCTTGCTAAGCCAAGCTGCTACTGTAAGGGTCCTTGATCATCACCTTTACCACCAAGTCTCTGAACTCATTTGTAGGTCGCTCTGAATAAAGAACTCATTTCTGTAAATAGAAAAAGAAGGAAAGGCAGGTTCTCCTGTTTCCTCCCACAGTCCAAAGACATGCTTTAGTGTAACTGATTATGCTAGAGTGTGAGCCCTATGATGAACTGGCACCCTGTCTAGGGCTGTTTGTGCAATCTGCCCTGGGTCTCCCGTGAACCTGTTCAGGATTAAGCATATAAGTGCAATAATAATAATAATAATGATAATAATAATAATAATAACAATAATAATAATAATAATAATAATAATAATAATGACTGCAGAATACTAAATATATTCAATTGAAGCAATATTTATACTTTGTCCAGAGGAATCTACAGGAAAAGTCTGTTATTAGGAATTTTTGAGTTACACTGTGCTGTTTGGATGCCACAGAAAAACAGTCTGTGTTTACTAATAATTGTTATTAATCATTTTAATTCGTTCAGTCATTCATTCATTCAATATCAAAACCACTTAATCCATTTCAGGGTCATAGGAAGCCAGAGCCTAATTAGCAGCACTGGGTGCAAGGTGGGAAAAAACTGTACTGGGCACCAATCCATTGCAGGGCATGCATGCACAGAGGAACATTTTAGAAACCAATTGACTAACATGTCTTCGGAATATGAGAGGAAACCAAAGTACACAGAGAAAACCCAGGCAGACACAGTGAGAACAAGCACACATGCGGACTCCAGACGGGGGAGCGCTAATCACTTGCGCCACCACGCCACAGTTATGAATAATTAAAATGTCACATATTTATTATTTCTTAATGAATCTAATGTGAAAAGTGTGAATGTGTTAATGGGAATGGATGTGGCATGTTCTATGATTTCTGCATATTCATTAACAACAGGAGTACACTGACCAGTCCTAATATCTTATTAAACAATATGAGCACTTACATATTTAATTATGAATAATGATAATTTTCTTGTTACAACCGCTCACGTCAAGGTCTCAGAGATGTTAGATGGTAAGCAAACAGTTAGTTCTTGTAGTCCACATGTTGGATGCAGTGTATATTTACAATATGGGTCAACAGCTAACAAAGTTGCATAGCCAAGATACAGGTTTAAATATTTAAGCTTAAAATTAAACATTGCAATGAAATATCTCATCATCAAGTAAACATACCTTTCCAACATAGAGTGGCTCCGTTCCTGTGTACTCTTCAACCACAAAGAACTGGTTCCACACCCATCCTCTCTTCACTCGTTCATGAGCCACAGGGTGTTTTTCAGGAGCTCTGTACTGTGCCAAAGCACTAGTCCTTCCATCATGACAGGAAACCCATCCCCAAAGTTGCAGGAGCCCAAAAGTCACCACCAGAGCTGAAGTCCTTTTAGCCATCTCAGAAAATCTCTGGCGTCTACATGCGGTGAAAATTACGGCTCAAGATTATGTTCCCCCTTCAGACAATGTGTGGAAAAATAAAGCCAGCCCAGCTCATATGCTTTGATAGAATGATATTTCCTGAATTTTAGAAATCCAGTCAATATTTCACCATTTGTGAGACTCGCAGGTGGTGCTGTCATCCATATTTCAGATGGAGCCAGGCATGATTTTAAATATAGAGTACAACCTGATGTTTATGTGTTTATTCTGTTTGGTTTGACCATTGCTGTTCAATAGCTGTGGTGAAGTGATGGAGTGGCGTTCACTCAACTGTGCCAGACATGAGCTCTTTTTCACACGTAAATGTGGGATAAATAGGATTTCACCAGGGTGTTATGAGAGTCCAAGAACAAGTTTAACATGTTTGAAATTTTTTGTATTCCCAGTAAAGTGGAGTGAATGTCAGCATTCCCAGTAAAGTGGAATGAATGTCAGCATCCCCAGTGAAGTGGAGTGACCTTGAGCTTTCCCCAGTGGAGTGAGGTGAATGAGAATATGCAAGTTATCAGTGCTTTTTATATAGGTAGGCATACCACCACTGGCTATACTCCACACCATAAAAATCTATGAGGTTTTCTCATAAAGTGTGCATCAAATGTCAAAATCCTGATGGTTATTCACTTGAATTAAGGCTTGCACAAAAAAGTCACTGTTTCGGTGGTTCCAAGAAACATGAATGACTGGATCCAAAGTGGTCTGGGTTTGGTGCATTGGCAAAGGTTCCTTGATATGGACTCACAGTTACCACCTACAATGTGGCATAGAAGTCAAAGGAAATGTAGTACCCGCTCTGAAAAAGAGAAACACAGAGAAAAGGTTTATGTAATTTCAGTCCATATTCACAAACACTGAAGCCTTGGATGAGCAATACTGCAGTCTATGTTGTATCCCACATGTTTGTTCTTATTAAAAACAGTGATTTCAAAAATATCTCTAGTAAATGCTTGTCTGAAGTTGACCAGACAATTTAATTAGGTGTTATAAAAATATGGAGCAACTGATCCAAGTTTAACCACTTGAAACAGAGCATCAATAGGAACAGAAAAACATCATGCATGTTATGTTTAGCAGGAATCACACATGTTCACAACATAAATTATGCCAGTGTATTGGAACACACATGTCAAATCTGATCCAACACCAACCATGTATTGTAGGCCAGTTCTGACCACAACACAATGCTCAACAATGCATCTTTAATTACATTTACATTTACACCATTAAGCAGGTGCTCTTATCCAGAGTGATTAAACTGACATAACCTGGTCACAACCTTTACGACAGGATGGTGTCCAACCCACTCAGGATGGTGCTGCTCTCATTTCTTGTAACACAGCCCAAGGTCTTATGGCAGGCTTAGATAATGACTGACTACCTAAAGCCAGGGCCATGCAGGAGACGAACAGGTTAAACCCACTGTCTGCTAGTAGCCATACACAATCCCCTAGAGCTATTGACACTGTGTCTATCTCCTGTTTCAGTCGAAAGTGTAAATATGCTCAAAAATTTTGTTTTAGTAACCTCTATAGTATCAACAAATAGGTCTAATTTAAATAACAATCAAACTATACATTAACATTAGATCACCTAATAAGTAATTACTGATGTTCAAAATCCTTATCTTAATGGTCGTGGAGAATAAGACAAATACTTGCACATTACTTCTATATCTAATTACAAGGCTATTTCATTTGTAATACATATTTTTAATAAGACTTATCCAGTATCGTTAAAAAAAAAATCAATATTAATACTTAAACTTTAGTACTTATCACTATTTACCACCCTCTGGGTAATTATTACAAGTTTCATCAGGAATTTGCTGCTTTTTTCCTGCTTAGTAATTTCAACTGATAAGGCTTTAACCGCTGGTGATTCAGTACTTCAGGTGCATTTTTTAAATAACCTACTAGACTCAGTGGTTAAAACACCAACCGAAGCCAATTAGCTCAAGGATGCAGTTCTCTTACTAGAATATTTGTTTTGCTCAGTGTTGTTCCTACTAGAGTCAAATGCCTTAAGGAGGAAAAAGACTTGCTCTGCTGTATAACTACTATATCGGCACCTTAAAACAAACTACTCGGAATGTAGAACATAAGTGGTAACATGGTAAATTGAAGGTATTCCAGAATGCTTGAAGGAATAGCATGGCAGGGTAAAAAGATGCCCTTACTACAGCTAAATTTGAATATATTTCTCAATAATAGGAATAAATAGGAACAGAAGAATGGAACACAAGACTAATCACAGATTTTTACCAGGTTGTCTAGAAACTTTACAGAATTTGACTCTGGAATTCCACCGGACTGCAACAATAATGGTTTCATGAATATCCTTAATAATAAAATACTCAATATGTTACAGGTTTGCCAAGACGGAATAAAGCGAACCCTAGAAAAAGGGGGTTTTAGAACCCAAAATGCACTTAGCTCCAGATGTAATTAGTTAACCAAAATCATGATTTAAGTATTCTCAAAAAGAGTGTGCTAAATAATGAACGTTGTGCCAACGATGGGAGAGCATGGAATCGAACCCTGAACGACAGCGTCAGAGTCTGTGACTTTAACCGTCAGAGCACAGCAGGACTACAAGTGACGCAGACAAAAATAAAGTTTAATCCTGACTGAAATGCTCCGCCTAGCATGAGCTGAGAAACAGGGAAAACGGTGCATGGAAAGATTAAGCACGATCGCCACTAACTGTGCTTAAACAAAAGGGATAAGGCGAATGTGAAAGAGATCGCTCAGCTGGAAAAATCTCTCTCTCTCTCTCTCTCTCTCTCTCTCTCTCTCTCTCTCACACACACATAGACTGCACATGAGTCCAACCGGCAGCTCGGGAGAAAGAGAAAGCGATGATGCGCTGTGACATAGGGCTCGCGGGCTCCCGAAGACGAAATGCGAGTCACAGTTCTACACATGCGTGCGCAAGGTACAGGCTTCAGCGTGCGCGATGCAGCGTAGGGGACGCGAACAAAAGAACCTTATCCTGCTCTAGCGTCTAGTACCCTAGCGGTTACCATCCAGCTTCCCAGCCGTACTGTCACTGTCTCTCTTCAAAGAAACAGCTTACTATTTTCCCTAACAAGGCCTACTACCGGCGAGCGTCCGCTACAGCACGCCCGAGCCGAGTGAGGGCTCCGATGGGCGATTGTACCCCATCACGGATGACGGTGCGACACCGACTGAGCTCAGGACGGACCATATATGCCTGAGTCAGCAGGTGTTGCCCATAATGCGATCAAGCAGCGTAATTGGATACATGTGGGATCCTAAACACACTGCTTGGGCAATGAAGGAGTGGCTGCGTAAAAAGCATTTCAAGGTCTTGGAGTGGCCTAGCCAGTCTCCAGACCTCAACCCCTTAGAAAATTTATGGAGGGATTTGAAAGTCTGTGTTGCCCAGCGACAGCCCCAAAACATCACTGCTCTAGAGGAGATCTGCATGGAGGAATGGGCCAAAATACCAGCTACAGTGTGTACAAACTTGCTGAAGACTTACAGGAAGCGTTTGACCTCTGTCATTGAGTATTGAGTTGAACTTTTGTTATTGACAAAATACTTATTTTCCACTATGATTTACAATTAAATTCTTTAAAAATCCTACAATGTCATTTCCTGGATTTTTTTTTTCTCATTTTGTCTCTCATAGTTGAAGTGTACCTATGATGAAAATTACAGACCTCTCTCATCTTTCTAAGCAGGAGAACTTGCACAGTCAGGGGCTGACTAAATACTTTTTTGCCCCACTGTATAATACTATAAACTCATCCCTCAGGACTAGATATGTGCCCAATTCCTACAAATGTGTGCTTATTAAACCTATGATTTAAAAAAAAGATTACAGTTCTCTCTGTGATAACACTATTGATGAGACTTTTCAGTCAAGATTTGGAGCCCGATCATAATACCGATATAGCATTAATTATGGTATGGATGGCCTATTAATGTCCTCAGACAATGGATATGATAAATATGAATGAACTCTGTTTCCATTTTAATTACTCAATTAGCTGTTTTTTATGTAACACAATTTTTTTTTAACTGCACACAAAAAAATGTTTCTACCTCAGATAATTCACCTGCACCACACCCCCACTAAGAGAAAGCTGTTAGCAAGAATATCATTAATTGTACAGAATCAATGCCTGGTCTCTGAGCTAGTCAGACTAGTCAAACTAGGGCTAGTGGCAGAGAGAAGAACTCAGAGGGAGAGTATACATCACAAACCAGTCAAACTCTGACTGCCTAGTTATGACCTACAGCATGGGAATTACACTAGGGGGTATCTGATTAATTGCATGAGGGAGCACTAATTGGATAAATGCATTCATCAATTAATTCCAGCCTTCAGGGCAGCTAGACTAATGCTTCAAACAAACACTAGGTCAGGAGGTGTAGATAAGCTACAGCCCCACTGCATGCACAAACACAGCACTGGATAATGATTAATGGTCTTTTGAAGCCTTCCGAATGCACACAAAAACAAAGTTAAATGTGGCTGAAGTGTCACAGGCTCAAGGCTAAATGATTACAGCAAGAGTAAATGCTTAGCTGATATGCGAGGCTCATACAGAGGGTGGAGGTATGATAAAAAATAAAGACTCTTAAGGACAAGTAAATCAAGCAGTAAATTTCACAGGTCGTCTGTGCATGTATAGCATCATCATTCAGTCATTCATCTTCAGTAACCATTTTATCCTGCTGAGTCCTGGAGCGCTCAGTACAGGAAGGAACAGGGTGGCAATCCATCGCAGAACATCACACACTCACTCATTCAGACTCACTCATATATATATAAGTTAATGTAGCCAGTTCACGTACTTGTGTGTTTTTGATGGTGGAAAGAAACCTACTCAGCAGAAGCCCAACAGACATGCAAAATCTGCATTAGTATCGAGTCTCTGGGTCACTGTAACATCAACTACATGCAACATGTGTAGCATTCATTACCAAAACAGAGCACTTAGGTAAATCCAGCAGTATAACATACTATAACCTGCAGTTACAGTGACTGATATGAATGCATTCAATATGGTGGAATATTGTAGAAAGCATCCTACATGCTAAAAAAATTGTTAAGCATAAATTTAGCACTACTAATCTCTAGCGCTAACCACGTTAAGGACCCAACAGTGGCATTTTGGCAGAGGTGGCATTTGAACCCTTGCCTTCTGGACCTTCTGGACCACCTGCGAAGCCACTAAAGCCACTATGCCCCCAGATGTAAGTTGCAGTCACACCGGATTTATGCCTTGCAATTTTCCTTCCACATAGCTTCACAGCTTCCACTATCTCACATAATCCTGAAACAGTGCATTTTAGATGGCGGTTTGTTTATTGCTCTTTTGCAACACTTTAAGCAGCTGTTGTGTGGAATAGCATGTTCTAAAACATTAACAATAAGTAGATCCTCCATGATCAGTCTTTTAGTATGTGATCCCCACCATTGTGGTCTTGTACTCTTTGGGCCCATGATTCCAATACTTTCCGGGGTTAAAGATCATAGGTGAACTTGACCTCTAACAGAAGTGAATCCCTTTGTCACGTGATCGTACCTTTACAAATTTTACAGCTCATTTGCATCAGTTGTTGGGTTTTTACTCAATCTTAAATCATTTCAGTGTTTGTGTGTTTTGGATTTTGCTGCTTCAAAATGTTTCTTCTTAATGAACAGAAACTAAAACTGTGTATTTGTGTGTGCAGCCAGCTGTATGTGAATTTGCACTGTGATCATTTTAGCGTGATGATTTCTGTGTTGTCAACTGAGTAGACTAAAACGAAAGCAGCTGGTACTAATCACTTCGACATTGTTCCCATTCTCTCCCATGAGGCTACCTAACAGCACCTGACATAAATCACCTAAACAACTTTCAAGCTATGAAGTAAACACATGAACACAAATGATCTGTCTCAAATGGTGCCTTTAACTCTGCTGTCCATCTTTGTAATGTAAATTTGGTTAGGTTTTTGAGACGTGAATCTACCTTTGTGTCCTTTGATGGTGTAAGTGCAAGCATTTGAGAGAAGGTTCAAGGTTCCAAATATGCAGAATAGAGCATTTCTGTAAGGAACAGCTTTTGCTAACCATTTGTTACTAGAGAAATACAGTGGCATAAGGGGTTAAGCAAGACCCTTAACCAACATTTGCTTGGATTATAAGACTGTATAAGTTGTCGCTCTGGATAAGAATGTCTACTAAATGACGTAAATGTAAATGTACACTGAACCCCAGTGCAAGATCTTCAAACACCAGTAGTTAGCTGGAAAGGGATATAACAAGTGATTCTTCTTCATTAGGTAAACCAATGAAAGAGCTTTGGATTGTGATATTTTCACTTACATAGTGATGCTTGAAAGTTTTTGAACCCTTTAGAATCTGCTGTATTCCTGCATAAATATGACCTAAAACATAATCCGATTTTCACATGAGTCCTAAAAGTAGATAAAGAGAACCCAGTTAAACAAATGAGACAAAAATACTATACTTGGTCATTAATTTATTGAGGAAAATTAGGCAATATTACATATTAGTGAGTGGCAAAAGGATGGAAACCTTTGCTTTCAGTATCTGGTGTGACCCCCCTGTGCAGCAATAACTGCAACTAAATGTTTCCTGTAACTTTTGATCAGTCCTGCACACCGGTTTGGAGAAATTTTCGACCACTTCTGGGGAGGGTAACAATAGTCTTGAATTGGCTCCATTTGTACACAATCTGTCTGACTGTGGATTGGTGAAGTCCAAACTCTTTAGAGATGGTTTTGTAACCTTTTCCAGCCTTATGAACACCAACGACTCTTTTTCTAAGGTCCTCAGAAATCTCTTTTGTTCATGCCATGATACACTTCCACAAACGTGATGTGAAGAGCAGACTTTGATAGATCTGTTCTTTAAATAAAACAGGGTGCCCACTCACACCTGATTGTCGTCCCACTGATTGAAAACACCTGTCTCTAATTTCACCTTCAAATTAACTGCTAATCCTAGAGGTTCACATACTTTTGCCCACACTAATATGTAATATTGAATCACTTTCCTCAATAAATGAATGACCAAGTATAATATTTTTTTTTTCTCATTTGTTTAACTGGGTTCTCTTTATCTACTTTTAGTACTTGTGTGAAAACCTGATGATCCATATTTATGCAGCAATATAGAAAGTTCTATAAGGGTTCACAAATTTTCAAGCACCAGTATAGCTCTCATATTATGTAGGCATCCATGTCAAAATGTCATTTAAACTGGTGTTTTTTGTGTACCACTGTTTATTGAAGATGTTAGTGTTTGAAAAAGTTATAAAGACTGCTACATGTTCAGTGAATATAGCCAACCAAATGGGGATCTCACTAAAAACAATTTTCTTATGATGTTGTCCCATAGGTATGGTTTTGGGCAAGTGGGAACAACAAAATTCTCAAAGAACATATATACATATGGTCTGAACCCTGTAGCGTTAATAGCTGGATTACAGTCCTTCAACTCTCTATACCCTCTGTTCGAACGGTTGTCAAGCCATAAAACATTACGACACCTTGGAATGCAATGGCCCCCTCTGGACAGGATCTTACCCCCACCAAGTGATGGCCCATCAATGGTTGACTCTTCCTCAAACCAACAGAATTGGAGGTTTGTTTAAACAAACGTATAACCTTAGACATCTTGGCAATCATAAACCGAGTCCATGTGTAACCTTAAAAGGGGGTTTAGACGTTCCGACCACCAGTTTCCTCAATTTCTCTCTGACTGTTGCAAGATTAACGACCCTTTTTCACAGTCGGCCTGGCGCCAGAAGGACAGCCCTGGATTTAAGACACCAAGAAACTATTGCCTTCCTTTTAAGAGACAAACTTCAATAATAGTATTAAACTTTTGTTGGGAACAGACTACGTTTGCCTGTATCACTCAATTAGAGAACCCATGAGATTTGCTTCATAATAAGTCCAAACATACCCATATGTACTTAGCTATTCATACAGAATGTGATCAGGGATATTTTTCATACCCACATATATAATCGTATGTATATGCATGCTACTGATTTGTCATGTATTTTCATATCTATTTGGTCAATGTTTTAGTATAGTGACCGTTCTATACGTAATATGGTCCAGTTGTGCTATACTCATGGTTATGATTAGAAAGAACAGCTGTTTTATCTATATGTATCGATCGCTCGGGTTTAATACTTGTTTTCATACTTATAAAGAACAGAAATGAAGTTGTTATTTAGAATGTACTGTTTTTCCTACATCTTGTATTGATCGTTTTATTTATTTGTTTAAGGAATAGCAAATGTATGTGCTGTAGTTTAGGAATGATTTAACGATGTTCTAGGTTTATCAATTCAAGGTGCCTTTGATCATTTGAACCTTACAACGAAGCTCTGCAACTAAACTTGTAACTTTGAGGATTTTTGGTTATTATGTGATACTTTTAATCACCTTAGGTATGTAGGAATATATTAATCCAGTTAGAACGTCTGTAGCTCATATGGTGAAATAAGACACAACCACGATAGGAGGGATTTACTGATGAGTCGGCTTTTTCATTGGCTAAGTCAGGGCAACTCCTTGTGCCCCCAGCCTCCGGCCGCCTACGATCCGGAACATACAAAACGCAACGCGGGCCAACCGCGTGGTAAGCTAAGCTTCGAGTCTTCGTGCTTCTAAGTCTAGTGCTTTTCTTTGTCTTCTAAGTTGCAAGTTTTGTGTCAGCCTTTTTGTTATTCGTTTTGCTCAAGTTTTTTCGCGTTTATTTTACGTTAAGTTTCCTGTGTCCAGCAGTCTTAAGTAGTTCGGTATCGCCGAATTAGAAGATAGTTAAAAGACCAACCAGCCAAGATCTCCTTCACTCTCGACCACATCGTAGATTCTAAGTTTTTTTTAAAGTCTGTTGAAGCTTGTGGTGCTAGAAACGCGTCAACTCCACCTTTATCTGTGGCCAAGATAAACTCTGAGTTGTACGCGCACGCAAAACGTCGAGGAATCGTGAACGCCCGCAGCCTAAACTGGGAAGTGAGTCATCTCAAGTCATCTCAAGTCAACGTGGTCAAGCCGCTAAGAGCCTTTTCTGAGCGACATTGTGGCATCGAAAGATGGAGACACCAATGCTCCCCAAAATCATGTCTTTTGGACGGCCGGGCCAGGGTTGAATGCCCCGAACCACTCGAGTGACCTTCCAGGCGAGTACCATTTATGGCTTTTCTGGGTCCCTGATTCTCGAACCTTGCGTTTGATCTTAAACCACGCTTCAACGCAGACCCATCCACGTCTAAGTAGCTTCTACCATACTATTCACGTTCAACGTAATTTGTTGTAGTAATAACTCACTACGTCGTAACAAACTAGTTCATAACATCGACTCTGGGTAATTATTACGGTGCGATAAGTTACACATACAGTCATCTTGTTTTCTGATTTTAATACTGTGATATATGTACGTTTGCCATCATCTCATGGTTTTAATACTGTGATATATGTACGTTTGCCATCATTTTCTGATTTTAATACTGTGATACATATGTTATTACATCAGATAGTCTGTTGGTATTGCCTTGTTTGTAGTTAATAAACTTGTTATAACCTTTTGAATTTACCGCCTGGTGTGAGAGAGTTTCATTCAAACAAAGGTCGAGAAACATAACTTTGAATTCACTATTCAGACCTAGACTGATCAATTTCTCTTTTCTCTTTTCAACTGGTTTCTGGATCTACCAGTCCATAAACGATCCGGTGGTGCCCCTTTTGTTCATTAAAAATTAATCAATTTAAAAGTGTAGTCTTAGGTTTGCTACAACCCTCACGAACTGAAACGAGCTGTGGAACACTAAACAACTGTACTGGCATGAAACACCTGGCAGTGTATTCAGGTATTTATATCCTTACTAAATACAATAACTGCACTGACATGAAATGCTTGACAGTACAGAGCCTTCCACACCTTTGGTAAAGATGTG
Source organism: Ancistrus triradiatus (assembly GCA_025084515.1). Lineage (NCBI taxonomy): Eukaryota > Metazoa > Chordata > Actinopteri > Siluriformes > Loricariidae > Ancistrus > Ancistrus triradiatus. Next base: position 82,187 of record JAJAGP010000849.1, on the reverse strand, counting down.
TAAAAAGAGTTATAAGAAATTCACATTTTGGTGAATTAGCTTAATCTCATGCTGAAAAAATAAGATAGATTCAATCAAAATGGGGGAAAAGACCAATTTTTACCAATGCAACACCAGGTAGTCTTATCCTATAACATATTATAAGGTTGTAGAATACACAGCAAGGAATTTGAAACCATTCATCTTTACAGAATCTCTGATCTAGATCATCCAGGGTCCTAGGTTCTCTCTTGTGCACTCTCCTCTTTAGCTCACCCCACACGTTGTCTGTGGAGATTAGGTCAGGAGACTGATATGGCCATGACAGAAGCTTGATTTTGTCTTCAATAAACCATTTTTGTGTTGAGCTGACGTTCTGGGTCATTGTCCTGCTAGATGAACCACAGACAACTGGTTTTCAGTTTCTTGGCAGAGGCAGACAGATTTTGATTTAAGATATCCTGGCATTTTGGCAGCACGGTGGTGCAGTGGTTAGCACTGTCGCCTCACAGCTCCGAGGTCCCCGGTTTGATCCCAGCCCTGGGTAGCGTGGGTTTTCTCCAGGTACCAGCACCACCACAGTCTCTTCACCATACTTGCTGGCTTCAGAATATTTTCAGTGCAGTCATCCATTTTATGCCAGACCCAACCAATTTTCTTGTCATCTGACCATAGAACACAGCATTTAGCAAACTCCAGATGCTTCTTAACATTTGTGGTTAGATGGCAAGGAAGGCTTTTTCCTGGCAAACCTTCCAAAGAATCTGTTAGCATGGATGTGTTGTCTGTTGCTGACCCAAAATGCTACTTTTTCTAAATCTCTTGAACAGTGATCTTTCCAGTGAGTAACTATTTTTTATAGCCTAAAATTCTAAAATCCAAATCACTTAAAAATGTAAAAGTAAAGAAAACAGATTTACCAGGGCCCCACAATCCAAATATTACGTTCCTAGTTACTGGCATGTCCAACCACCAACCTTTCTAATTATTGGTCTCTTATTTCAGCCACAAACATTCATGAAATCTCTATAAACAAACAGTGGCAGTAGAGTGGATTTCAGAGAAGGCCTCAGAGCCATTAAAAATGACACTTTCATAGGTTTCCATTAGGCGTGGTGTTATGACAATTTGATCGTCCCTACACAATCCTACACTGCCACGATATCCAGTAATGTTGACTCTGATTATATTATTTTCTTAATTGGGTAGTCATGCCATTTAACACTTGGACTCTTTGATAAGTGTATGGAATTTCATTTCGATATTTTTTTCATGCTCGTTTTGATACTCGTTCGCACATAGGGTCTCTTTAATACTTGCTTTGATCCTTAATTATCATTGCTGTATGCTCGCAGCTTATGCTCGTTAAGGCATGTTGCTTGTTGCCCTTGTTTAATCCTTGTTGTGCTTGTTTAATGCTTGTTATGCTGGTAATCTTGTTAGGTAAATCTCGTTTCTGCTTGCTTTGTTCCTGCTTTGTCTGTTTCCTACATTATTCTGGATTATTCCGGTTACTAAACTCTGTTTGTCCCGACATGGACAAACTTTTGCACTTTGATTTCCAATGCAGATTGCATCCAGTTTTGTACATATGCTTGGGAGTACTGTGTATGGTGGCAGGAATTGTTTGTTATTTCCTCCTTACCCTTCTTCCCATACCCATTCCAACACTACTCCAACACATGACAAGGGAATAACAGAAATTGGTTTATATGAAGTTATAGTGTAGCTTTGTTAAAATAAGTTACCTTTGAAAAAATATGCCATGACACACAAAAAATGTTTGTGTCACACAGAAATTTGGCCAGTTTTTGGATTTCCAAATGAAATATCTGTAGCAGAGTAACAGTTGCGATTCTGATACTTCTGCCAATTAATTTTTAATCAGTATTTTTTTTTTTAATCAAGGCAGATCACGGTCATGGAACAATATAAATCACACAAACCTAGTTTGCATCTACCCAAAACTTCAGTTCATCAACACTTTGCTCTGACCTACTAAAACAAAGTCATGTAAAGAAATGATTTACCCACCTTGATTTAAAAAAATGTCTGTCACCAACAGATTTCTTTGAGATGAACAGGAATGGCAACAGGGCTTTTTATCCAAAATTAATGCCTGAGCTCACAGCCATGCGTAGTGGAAAGCCTTCTCAGAAGAGTGAAGGCTATTGTAGCAGCAAAGGGTGACAAACACCATACTAACACCAATATTTTTAGTAATTTTGTGGTCCACATACTTTTGGCTAAAGTGCATTTCGACATAGTATGCATTAAGTGGTTTGAGATTAAGCCCATAACTTCAAGCCATGGTATAAACTGTGAAACTGAGTGGTACCTGTCGTTGCTTGAAATTACTTTTAGGCTTGATAAATCACACATTAAATGTACAATGATTCCCCCATGTTCTATGCTGCTTTAAGTAAACCAACAAAATGGGCATGTAATTTTGCTAATTTGAATGGCACAATCATCCATAGTTACCACATCGGCTTGGATGTCGTGTTATATACACATCATATATACAAATCAGCCATAACATTAAATCCACCTTCCTGCTCATTTTAAGTCCCCTCAGTCGCGAGGTTTTGCGCACATGGATCAAATTTGTTTGTTCAACACAGCCCAGAGATGCTCCATCGGATTGAGATCTGGAGAATTTGGGGGGTCAAGTCATTAGCTTTCAATAACTTTAATGTTTCTCAAACCAACCTTGAACAATATCTGCAGTGTCGCAGGGCAGAAAGTGCCCACTGATCTTAGGGAATACCACTGCCTAAAAAGCAATGTTCTTGTTTTGCAACAATGTTTAGGTAAGTCGTACGTGTCAAAGTAACATCCACATCAGTGCCAGGATCCGGGGTTTTCCTGCAGAACATTGCCCAGAGCATCACACTATCAGTGTTAGTGACAATGACTAAGTGAATGTGTTTGCATGTGGCCTGCCACAGACTGGCACCCTGTCTAGGGTAGGTTACTGCCTTGCAGCCTGTGCTGGCTCCCCACGACCCTTAACTGGATTAAAGGGATATGAAAATGAATGAATGACATCACAATTGACACCCATTAAAATCCCAAGAGATTAACCAAAGTGCATAAGATGTTGAACCAGAGCCAATCATAATCATCAAACAAGTTCCCTTTACATCTGTTTGAAGTGTTCTCCATGTTTGCAATTAGTATGAATGTTTGGGGCTAAAGAGCTCACTTCAAAGTTAATGTTGTTTGTTCCATATTTACTCAAAATGGAAAAAAAGCTCAAGGGAAAAATACAGATGAATTAATTTCAGCCTATTTCCACATTCCCTGTGCCTGGTTGCAGTAGATTTACTTACTGGACCCAGCCATGTGCTTGTGATTAATTATAAACCATTTGTATCAAATAGTTTTCTGGGAGATATGCCTCTGAAGTCCATCTTTCAACGCCTACCATTTGCCTTAAACAGAAAACCAAAGCAAAATCACAGTATGGTTTCTAGTTTTCTGGGGTTTTTTTTGTTGTTGTTGTGTAGAAAAAAACTATAAAATAAAATACTCTCTTTTATATCCACTTTTAATTTTAAAAGGATAGACAATTTTTCTCTAAGGTTGAGAGTGTGGATGTGTCCAGTTTGTCATTCGGAGAAAAAAAAGGTGCTGTTGCACCTGACCACATGGGCAAGTCACAGGTCTGGGCTAATTATCATGTCAATTAGCAAGAACCAGCTGTAAGAGGAAGAAGGTTAGAAGGACACCAGCAGGGTCAGATACAGATGTTAGCTCATGCTACCACCCAAAGCATTATTGGCAAGCCGGCCACCCTCATTTGTGACCTATTAGATCGCAGATTGATTAGAAAACATAGGTGCTACTTCTCATCAGGTGCTAGTTGGAGAGTAGAGGCTGTGACAGCTAGTATCTAAGGACTGAATGAAGACTGATCACCAGAAAATGATGGGCTTAAGACCAAAGCCAGAGTCTGAAGCCTCTCCGTCACTCTTCTTCACCTTTTCTCTCCTCTATTTCACTGTCTCTTGCTCCACAGGCTTTTTTCCAACCTGTCCAGCAGCCATCTATTAAATGTGAATCATTGGCTGTCTATTACTTGAAGTGTGACATTCACTGTCGAACAGAGAAAAGCATGGCAGTCAAGCAGGGAATTAGGAACCCTTTCCCCATTTGCTCTGTTCCTAAAGCCAGATTCATATAAGTAACTGTTGTTATTGAAGAGGATGGTAACAGTGTGTCTGTTTGGAACTACAGGATGGGAAACCAGATAGATTGGATTCATGCAGCACTCTACTGGCTGGATGCTCTAATAAATCTATAAACAAACTAAAATTAGTTCAGAATAAACCGGCTCAAGTACTAACTAGAACTAGAACATTTGATCATATCGGTCTTATTCTGTCTCTGGCCATAGAACAGTAGCTAGGAGTGTTGGGCATGACGGTCCAACTGTGGTGGGCTTCAGTCCTCTTTGGATTCGAGTTGTGTGTCCTTGCCTTAGACTAAGGGCAGCACCAGGGGTTCATAATCAAAGTGTTTTGAGGTGAACTGACATGTTGAGCTGTTGTGTACTTGTCTCTCATTGTTGGTTGCAAAAGTTGCAGTTGAAGTTTGGGAACAACTATATAGATATAGGACGTTTTTGCAGACCTGGTTTGCAATATGTACAAGCTATTAAAATACTGAGTCAATATAAAAGCAGTTAAATTATTTTGTCTTGTTGTTGCTGATTATGTGTCAAATTCAACTACAATGAATGCGACTGAATGTGACTTTCTTGAAAGATTTTGTGGATAAGAAGTCAGTGTGCTCATTGCAATAACAAAAAAGTTTATAAGGGATTTCAGTGTTCTGCCTTCACATGATTACCGTTGCTTTCAGCTGTATGTGACCACGCCATTCAAATCCCCTTGCAGTGCCTATTAAAAAGGGTCACTCTTGTCTTCTGAATCCCAAAATGCTTGACAGTTTCAAACCCCAGAAGTCACAGAGCTAGATATCATCAACACAAATAAATGCTTGGCTAACATTAAGGCAAAGTGTGATAGTGTTTGCTCGCAACTGACAAGCAGTGTGATGATATGGGAGTTTCTAGGGATGCAGCAAATTTGGGCCAAAACCAATTTTCAACAAAAAGTAGCAAAAAATACACAATATTTTGACAGATAAAGGGAAAAACTCATTTCTTTGCTCTTTTGAAGCCATGCCAGATATTTGGAACCAAGTGACAGATAATGAGGATCATTACAGTGACACATTCTAATGCTTGAAGGACATTTACTGTAAGCTAATAGATCTGTTAAAGGGTGGTGAAGGATAGATTATTGCCAATTATTAGCTGGAGAAAGCACACATGAACAGGAATTACATGTATTCAATTAAAATAAATACATTTCATATTCAGTAACTGTAATTTAAAGGCACATTATTTATGGAAGGGTTTTGATTTTTAAAAAATCTATATTTGAAGTTACTTTTTCTATACATATTTTAGTTTGACGGTAAGATTAACATATTAGCAAGCTAAGGTTTTCTCTGTAATGCATTCAATACCATCATTTCCAAACCGACCTACTTTCATCATATTTTGTTCAGGATAATTGGGACTTTGACAAGGAAATTTGATTTGCCTCTAGTATTCATACTAATGACAATTGCCTTTACTATATAAAGTTAATAGGACCTGAAATGTGGAAATTATATTGCTTTGGGGGAAAACATATCAAGGTCATTTTACAGGTCTGTGCAATCAGGTAACCTAAAATTGTGGTTTTATTTTGGTATATTTTGTGTATATTTTGGTGAAGATGTGTTTTCCTGTAGATTAATGTAGGCATATTAACTGGCAGATAGAAAGCTCGCTCAGGCGCCTCCAAACAGGGTCAGAGCCAAAGTGGATTGGGGATCTCCTCTTGCATCTGATCAGAATAGTCAAGCAGAGTGAGACATCGTCAGTAAAACAGCTACAGTTACATTTATGTAAACAGTTACCATAGCTAGGCAGTCTAGCTTGCCTACATTTATTTCAGCTGCTATTACAATGTATGATAGCTACTTAAGCTGATGTAATGAAAGCAATTCAGCCCTATTATAAAATAATTACCAAGACGTAATGGATTCATTCATTTCTGCAGTACTATTAACTTAATAACTGTTTCATTCATTTTAATTTATGTGTTGTCAATGTAACTGCATGCTATGCATTTCTTATCATTTTAAGTTAATTTTTGACACTGCTATAAAATAACTGGGGCCAGCTGACAGCTCACAGTCTGCCCACCCTCAGACACAGGCAGTCATGACTGCACATGACCTTAACAGTAAATTTATTTCTCAGTTTGAGATTATTTTACAATTAATATCGTGCAAATTAATAGTAAATATAGAGCAGAACCTTTTGGGGCCTGAAACGCTAGAGCAACAGTTTCAAATCTGATCCTAGCTACAAGAAGTCACTGAAGAAGCCAATCTTAGTAAGAGTGTTACATAAGAAAACTTTGGTAGGTTGCAGTAATCTCTGCTGTGTTTGCCTGAAGGACAGTGACACTGTCTGTGAAGAGGTCCAGTGTTGCAGAGTTTTTCACAGCCAGGAAGTTTTTTTCATACTGTGTGATGTATTGACATGCAGGGAGAAATACCAGAAAGGCAGTCAAATACCTATGTTGAACTTCTAAAGTAAATAAAGGGAATGAACAGTTAAAGTGAGTATCATCTGTGTGGCACTGATCGGACAAGCCATGAAATCTAATCACTGAGCACAGAGTTAGAGTCTAGGAGGATAGGAGTGGACCAAAAACCAATCCCTGAGGCACTTCTGTAATAATTCTATGAGTTGATGGAAGTAAACCTCACAATGCTACTTGGGAAGATTGATCATGTGGGAATGAGGAAAAACATGTAAGAGTGTGAACATGTTAGCAAAAATGGATATCAGAATCCAATGATCTATCGAATCGAATCAAATGCAGATAGAGAAGAATAAGCTCCAAAATAGTATGATACCCAGTCATTATGATACCCAATTGGAACATTTTACATGAAAATAATATTTACACATGATAGGTCATTATAATAATTTCTACATCTGTCTGATGCCATTTGTACTGTGCTAACCATTAATTTGTATTATGCTAATAATTCAAAATAGATGCTTTCCATTATTCAGTGGCAATAAATACTATTTACACGCTGTAGCGTTTGAAAATTATGCTAGGGTACTCAAGCGAGCGCATGCATTTGGATAAACATTCCCAGTCTACATACTGTTTATTCTCGGCAACCCAAACATTTGGAAGTACAAAGTCAATTAGGCAACATTAACCAAACACCTGGACTGGCATCAGAGGCTGAGTTGCCTGCTTCTTGCATTTGGCTGCTGACAGGGAGCTCTCGAGACAGGCTATTATAGCCTGGAAAGAGTAAGCAATTTAATGTAGCCCGTGTGCTGGAGACTCTCTCATCTTGGCAGGGTGGCGAGGCATGGGTGAGTGAGTCTCAGAGGGGAGTAGCATGGATTGGCAAAGGCTTATCAACGGTAATGGATGGAGCGTGTAGTGTGAGCATGTTTCCTCACATTAAGCACTGTATTTGCTTGCAGGATATAATAAGGGAAGATGTATATTGTCATGCCTTAGAAAAGCAGATTTTCTAATTATGCTAATTGCCTCCGCATTCTCCTTTCACTTTCCCTGCACTTCATTGACTATACGGCTTCTTACTGACACAGAATCTCTTAATGGAATATCTACTCTTTTTTAAATCCCATTATTTAGCTGTCTTTCATGCCATGCCATCTCCTATTTGCTTTCAATCCTTTACCTTTTTCCTCCCCTGGTGACGTGTCTCTTTGGATTTCCTACTAAGCTGTCCACGCTTCCTTGCAGATCTGACAGATATACAATAACTCAATCACCCATATTATGTGGCGCTGGCAGAAGCAAAATCCCAGGCATGCAGTAGCCAATAATCAGTAGGGTGGGAGAAGAGATAGGGGTAATGAGTGAGAAAAACAGCTGGGCAGCTGACAGCTGGAGCAACGTAATTCTCTGTAAGGGCCAGTGCTTGTGCCAGCGCAGTGCCAGCTCTACAAACCAAGTTCTGGATCAAAGACCTCTGGTAAAGGCCTGAACATGATTCAGACACACAAATTCAGGAGAAAACATCTCCATGGAAATTTATGCTTATGCAGATGTCATCTAAAACCCACCAACCACAATTCACCAATCAAGTGATTACAGTTAGCATTGTGGGATGTCATAATTCCAATAGCAGAGAAGGAGGCAAAATTTATTAGGTTGGATTCGTGTACAAGCAAACAACATCCTGTAAAGTGTTTGACATTTTATTGATGTGTTCATTACATAGAACGTAGATATCTGAGCTAGAGAGCTTTTGATTAACACTGACTGACTTAAACAAAAAACACAGAGTCATGCAGGGAATGTTTCTACGCCATCAGAAACCCTATAAACCCGTGCTTACATTGGCTATACTCAATTTAGCATTATTCTTGATTCATGAATGAGTCTCTTTATCTTCACCACGAGTGATCTAAGCAACCATATTTACCCGAGAACATTTTGTAGGAGCATAAGTAAGTAACCAAGACACAAGGTGTGCTGATTCCAAACCATAGGATGAACAAGCAACAAGCATAAATCTTCTCAAGTGGCATTTTGCCACAGACCTTACTCTGCTATTCATCATCAATCTCTTGTCTATGTATGTTCCAGCACTCCCCCCTTCAGCCCACTCTCAAACATGACTTTCCTGGACAGCACAGATAATTTTCTCTGTGTCAGTACCACAGCTTGAGAACTGGCACTGCAACACCGTGTAATCGCTCCAAGAGGCTCACTCAGCCAATAGATTCCCATTAGGCCAGGGATCCATTGTTGGGGCCAACACCTTCTGTTATCTGCTATCTAGGGTGAAATAAGCTCACATTATAGAACATGGCTTAAACCAGATCCATTGCACTCCAATGAAAAGTATAAAAAACACTGAACCTCTAAGCCCAAAGTATTATTCAAATACAACTGAAAGTCAAATACCCAAGCCTTCTTTAAGTGAATTAATATAGTCTGCGAATGAATAAGCTGTGCAAAAGAAAACGTATTTTTCAGAAGGAATCCCCATAAGTTTGTTCAACCTGTGTAACCTATATCCAAAATATTCTCCAGCCTTGAGTTGAAATGTAGTTTTAATATGAAATTCAAGGAAACTAAGGATTTTTGTGTGATTTAAGAGAACTACTAGCAGTAATTAACGATTCATTGTCAATATGGTCCCTGAAATGTGGCTAAAAAGGATTAAACAATGTATGTAATTATTTAATGAAGACCCATGGCCCTAGACACATCCTTTAAATAATATCTGTTAAAATAAGGGTGAAACTACCTTTATAGAAACATAGCATGTTATTCACAGTTCTGTAGAAAAATAGGTACTGATGGAGTGTTCCTTTCAGATCTTGACCATGAAACGATCATTTACGGACATGCAGGTATTCTTTGTACTAAATCTACTTGATGTTATCATTCAGCTCCCAGCAACAGGACCGTGACAAATACTTATTGTGATTTGTATAACCTTCTCTTCATGGGTGATACATAAACATAAAGGGTAACCTGAAATCTGAACCACTAACCTCAGGATTGAGTGGGTGAGCAGATAACATTTCAATTTCCACAAGCCTACATAATCCACTTCCCATCAATCTGCGAGTAACCTAAACTTCCATTATATACAACCATGAACTGTAAGGTAATGTATGTATTTTTTATACTGTGGCACTTTTGCAAGTACAAATTAGAAGATTAAGCTAGAGTCAGGTGTGGTCAATCAATGGAATGACAACAGGTGCGAGTTTGCACCCTGCTGTATTTAAAGAACAGGGATCTATCAAAGTCTGATTTTCACAACACATTTGTGGAAGTGTATCATGCCATGAACAAAGATATCTGATGAGTTGTTAATGCTCATCAGGCTATTAGAGGTTACAAAAAGTTGAATGCACCAATTCATCGTCAGACACTGTCCCACATCTCCAGGAGCGGGGGATCAATGAAACTCAGTCCAAGAACAAGGTATGCAATAGTCCACCAAGTCACAAAGGAACCCAGAGTAACTTCTAATCTACTAATGGCATCTCTCATATTTTTCTAATGTTAATTCCACTGCCAGGATAACTGCCAGGATAACACTGAACAGCACCAATGTTCATGAAACATAGTCTTGGTTAGAGATGCACAAAAATGAATTTTTATGGCAGAAACTGAAAAAAAATGAAACATTCGGATGAAGGCTGAATACCAAACAAGTTTTTTTCGAAGGGTTTCGCAGTTTAACAAAGCACAAATGTTCAGCTTTGTTCATTTAATTTCTCTTTCTGCCTTTAAGAAGTTACTTTTTGTCAAGGCAGGGTGAGGAAATTATCCAACTTTGCTCATATCACAAGTAACTTCAATAAATAACAAAGGTAGACTGAAGGAACAATTACTGAGCCGTTCTTAAAAAAACAAACTAAAAATAAAACTCAATTGTTTAAACATAAAACAATATACATTATAAAAGTTAATTTGTAATAATTAAAAAGATTTTTTTATTTTACAATAGTTTGTACCTACATATGTATGAAACTGAATTGCATGAATATGGAAGACTTAAAAATATAATAAAATGATTGAATTTCATTGCATTGTTGTTCTGTGTGTCAAGTGTTAAATATGCATGTAATTATGTAAATGAACCTTTTATAAATTTCACATATTAACACTTTGAGTAGTTTTAATCAATTCATTTGTCCAGTTAAATGTTCTTGCAGAGGGCATGACCCAATCTGTAACCAGGTACACTGTCTCATCTAACCAGTCTTAGGGTTCCATTGTCGGTTGGAAAGCTCTCAAAGAGGAAGTAGGCAGCAAGGGCACTCGCCAGGTACTGAAACAGACCCAATAAACGCTCGGTGAAAGCTCACACGTTTCTTACAAAAAAAAAGACACAACTTAACATTTACATTAAGTAATTTAGCAAATGCCAACAAATGCTCGCACTGTAGAACCCTGCTTCAACACAGTCAACATGTTTTCTGCATTTACAAAGAGCGTCTCACTCCATGCTGGCTGCCATTGGATCGTATCATCAAAACGTCATTGCTCGGTATAAATTCTTATGCCTTTTTGCACTTATTCGGCCAAACACTGTTCTTTTTTTTTTTTACATTTTCGAACAAATAATTTTGGTTGCAAATATTTGGTGCAGTCTTTGTAGTATCAAGGGTTAGAACTGTTTTGCTGTATCTGGGCCAAGAATGCCTGCTATCATTTCTGGTACAATAAAGTATGAATTATAATAGCAAATTCTAGAGGAAAGTGTCAGGGCATTTGTCTGTGATTTGAATCTCATGAGAAAATGGTTCAAGCAGCAAGACAACAACCATAAGCAGGTAATTCATTCTATCAGTAAATACTTAAAGAATATAGCTAATGTTTTGGAATGACCAAATCACATTCCTCAACTTAATCCAACAGAAATGTTGTGGGAGCAGTTCATTAGAGAGAAAACCCACTAAGATCACAGCTCTTCTCTATGGATCAGAGGTCTAAAATTCCTCTAATCCAATGTCAAGGACTGACCAACGGTTACTGGAAACATTTAGTTTGTTTCCAGTAAGGTATTGCTGCACAACGGGGTCACATCAGATACTTAAAGCAAAGTTCACATACTTTTACCACTCACTGAAATGTAACATTATAGAATGTTTCTCAATATATAAATGATCATTTGTTTGAGTGTGTTCTCTTTACCTACGTTTAGGATTTGCATGAAAATCTGATGACATTTTAGGTCATATTTATTCAGCAATACAGAAAACTCACAAACTTTCAAGCACAAGTACTGTACATTCTATATCTGTCCCAGTTTCTCTTATGTAAGCCAAGCTCTCCTGCATTTCCACTACAGAGCCACTTTATTCATAAATCAATGAAATACAGATCAGACTCTGTGTTGATTATAATAGCACACTGCTAGAGACTTCACACGATAGCCCTCCATAAGCACGCCTTTACAACATTACAACAATCCATTACACAAATATACATCCAAGTGATTGCACCATTCTGAAGTAACACCTTTTGCAAGGGTGCTATCCACATGAGAGGCCCTCGAGCATTCTGTATGTTTTCATTTTTTTTCTCTCTTTATATAGCATTTTCAAGCCCTATAAATTTTTTGACAATCCCAACCTACTTCTAATAAGACCTTTGGGTGAGAATATTGAGATTGCAGACAGGCCTTGAAAAACTCACTAAAGATTTTTCAAAAATGCACACAGGTACTGTACAAGCTGATATAAATAGCTCTGACCAAAGTGTGCTATCATAGGTAAGACGTCTCAGTCGAGGTCTGAGGCAGACTGCGATAAGAAGCAAATGTCACAGGGTGAGCCTATTCCCAGTTCATGCTGGAATCTCACAGGAAGCATTCTTCTTGGTGTTTATGAAAAAACTATTAAGTCCTCAGAAATCCTTGGTGCATATTAAAAAGCAGTTTGTGTGTTTGTTATGTTGCCATCGGATATAGGCGCATCTGGCTCATGCATGTTTATCACCTTTATGACCTCACAATATGATGACAAATCCAAACAAAGCTTCAGCATGTGACATCTACTTTATTTCATTAACAACGTACCTTCTGCTGCGACCATGACATAGTATATTTTAATTTAGTCCTTGGTATTTCACACGTATGACACTGCTGTAAGCATAATGAATACCTTCCTGACCTCTACCTGCAGTATTTGCTGCCTGAGTAGATATTCGGTTTCGTTCATGAATGCTGAGTAGCACTGCACATGCCGTGTCGCCGCCGTTCTCCAACAATGACTGACACGCCCATTACCCTTGTCCTGATTACTATATTGGCAAATAAATCTATTTGCAGGCATTCTCCCCAGGGGTGAAAATATGCAGGCTATCAACAGTGGTAAAGTGGAAGTAAATAAATAACAAGAACACACTGGGGAGGAGGAGAAATCAGCAAATTCACCAGCCATGACCCCACCCCATGGAAATAATGCCTATGACTGGATCCTGTGTTATCCTGTGCATTTGCTGTCTGCTACTGTACCACAGACTGCAGAATACATTCCCTACCATCAGTAACATATGGAGGTTTTCATTCATAAACTAAAAACACAAGTTGTTTACTGCTTGCATTAATTGCATTGTATTTATACATCAATTATTAATAAAAATCTACATATATATTCCTCAACATACAAGCAAACTATCTAAAAATGAAGACTACGGATCATACACGACTTGAGTGCAAGCTCATACTGGAAACCACAAACAATGTTAGCCAAATAGTTACTCCCCATTGTTATAAAAAAGGTTACACTGCCCTGAATACACAACTACCCTTTTTTGATTTACAACCTCCTGTCTCCTACCTTACCATAAACATTTTACCATGTAAAGTCAAAAAGACCATGCGTACACCCTTTAGTGTAAAACTAAGTATTTGGTTTGATCCATGCATCCTTGCATTTTGAACCAGGTGTATAAAATCCTGCAGGTATGGTGCTTGTGTGTAGAATACTGCAATAGAATTATCAGTGCTCAGTCAGCCCCACAGGCACTATTAGACTAAGAGAAGCAGCCTTGAGACGAGAGTGTATATAACAGATCACGTTCCCTAAGCAACTGAATTAACCAACTACAGAGCTTAACTGGTGTCCATGTCATTGCTGGCACCCTCTCTAAGCAGAGCAGACTTACTTCATACTTGCTGCTACTTTGTTGAGACTAAGGAAATATGTTTAGTTGAAGCATAATGATTGTTTACATGCCTACACTAGCATATCCAAGACAGGTCTACACTATATAGGCCTATTGCTAATCCCACAGCTAATTAAGATTTAGAAAACTACATGGCTATGAGAACTGAGTCCTATCTACAGTGGTGCTTGAAAATTTCTGAACCCTTTAGAATCTTCTGTATTTCTGCATAAATATGACCTAAAATATCATCAGATTTTCACACAAGTCCTAAAAGTACATAAAGAGAACCCAGTTAAACAAATGAGACAAAACTATTATACTTGGTCATTTATTTATTGAGGAAAATGATCCAAAATTACATATTAGTAAGTGGCAAATGTATGTGAACCTTTGCTTTCAGTATCTGGTGTGACCCATCTGTGCAACAATAACTGCAACTAAACATTTCCTATAACTGTACAGAACAGCTTCAACTCTGGAATGTGTGGGTTTCCTTACATTAGCTGCTCGCTTCAGGTCCTTCCACAACATTTCTACTTTGACTTGGCCAATCCAAAACATGTATTCTTCTTTAACCATTCTTTGGTAGAATGACTTGTGTGATTAGGGTTGTTGTCTTGCTGCATGACCCACCTTCTCTTGAGATTCAGTTCATGGACAGATGTCCTGACATTTTCCTTTAGAATTCTCTGATGTAATTCAGAATTCATTGATCAATGATGGAAAGTCTTCCTAAATGTGGCAAAACAGGCCCAAACCGTGATACTACCACCACCATGTTTCACAGATGGGATAAGGTTCTTATGCTGGAATGCAGTGTTTTCTTTTCTCCAAACATAATGCTTTTCTTTTAAACCAAAAAGTTATATTTTGGTCTCACAAAACATTCTTCCAATATCAGCAATGATCTTTTTGGAGAGCAGTGGCTTTCTCCTTGCAACCCTGCCATGCACACCATTTGTTCTTCAGTGTTCTTCTGATGGTGGACTCATGAACATGAACATTAGCCAATGTGAGAGAGGCCTTCAGTTGCTTAGAAGTTACCCTGGGGTCCTTAGTGACATCGCCAACCATTACAAGCCTTGCTCTTGGAGTGATCTTTGTTGGTCAACCAGTCCTTGTGAAGGTGACAATAGTCTTGTATTTCCTCCATTTGTACACAATCTGTCTGACTGTGGACTGGTGGAGTCCAAACTCTTTAGAGATGGTTTTGTAACTATTTCCAGCCTGATGAGCATCAACAACTTTTTTTCTGAGGTCCTCAGAAATCTCCTTTGTTCGTGCCATGATACACTTCCACAAACATGTGTTGTGAAGAGCAGACTTTGATAGATCTCTGTTCTTTAAAACAGGGTGCCCACTCGCACCTGATTGTGATCCCATTGATTGACACCTAACTCTCATTTCACCTTCAAATTACCTGCTAATCGTAGAGGTTCACATACTTTTGCCACTCACTAATATGTAATATTGGATAATTTTCCTCAATAAATAAATGACCAAGTATAATATTTTTCTCTCATTTGTTTAACTGGGTTCTCTTTATCTACTTTTAGGACTTGTGTGAAAATCCGATGATGTTTTAGATCATATTGATGCAGAAATATAGAAATATAGAAAGGGTTCATAAACTTTCAAGCACCACTGTATTTGAATTAGAGGGAATTTCAAGTTTGAAATACAAGCAACTGATTGTTCAATTTGTAAAAGAAACAGGCCCTGTATGAAATGATTTTCCATTGAACTAATCGCATAACTAATTAGTGGTAAATTAATACGTACCAGCTAGGCAGCCTACTGAAATTCAGACATAACATGCAGTACTTCTGTGCCATGGAAGGCAGGACATAAAATAATATAAGCAGACCATATTGTAACTTCATCATAAACTTTAATGTTTCAGATCGTTTTTATTTACTGGTCCACGGTCATGATTTATGGTATTTATTTTGATTCTACAGTATCCATGAAAAATTGTTCTCAATTTTCTGCATAAATACGACCTAAAACATCATCAAATTTTCATGCCAGTTGTCCAAGCAGAGAAAGAACCCAGTTAAACAAATGCAACAAAAATATTATATCTGGTCATTTATTTATCGCAAAGAATCCAGTATTACATATGTGCAAGTGACAAATGTTTATGAACCTTTGCTTTCAGTATATGGGGTGAGCCCCCTGGTGCAGAAATAACTGCAAAAAAAGGTTCCCGAAAATTGCTAATCAGTCCTGTATGTCGGCTTGAAGGAATCTTAGAACATTCTTTACCTCCACACAGAACAGCTTCATCTCAATGTTCAAATCTCAAAATGTCTCAGTAGTTCCATAGGGTTTTCTTGATCTATTTTTAGGTATAGAACTGTGGGACTCAACAACATTTTCACTCAAGTTTTTTGTTGATCATGGTTTTAGCCTTGTCTATGCGTACTGCATTTTTAAAGGTTTTTTATGAAAAAGTTTAATATTTGTGATGACATTTATTAGCTAATATTTTAGCTAATGCTTTTAGATTTTGGCTCCCTCTCTTAATCTCTTTTCCTATGTGAGTGATACAGAGTTTGTTTTGTACACTGCCCTTGGCACATGCACTTTGATTAAAAATAAAAAGTCCAACCCTGCTATCCATTTGTACCTTGTTCTGGAAAATGGTTCTGAAAGTGAATTTTCTAAACCCCACTTATGTTCAATTATGTTAACACGATATAGTGTCACAGGGGACTTTTTGATTGGCTCACTGACTCCCTGTTATCTGCAGATTAGGTAGTTCCTAGCCTCTTTAACCTCAGCAGCCACTCCATTACATGCACCACCACCTGTGCATGTACAATCTGTTTTTAGTTTAGCACTTAATAATACAATATAAAATGAACATTGACCTAATAAATGAACTATTACCTTAACATATTAACATAACATATGACACCCAACATAACACTGAAAATTTAGGTTACTGTAAGGTTACTGAAAAAGTGGAAGGTGTAGGTACAGTGACACTTAATAGATATGAGACCACCAGATTTTCACATAAGATCTAAAAGTAGATACAGAAAACCCAGTTAAACAAATGAGAAGGTATGCAAAAATACTGTACTTGGTATTTTTTTACTGAGGAAAATTATTTAATATTGAATATCTGTGAGTGGCAAAATTTGTGAATCTCTAAGATTAGCAGTTAATATGGAGCTAAGATTAAAGAGATTTCAAACAATGAGAACCAATCAACATTCAGACAGACTGTGTACAAAAGAATGAAATTTAAGGCCATAGTTAACCTCCCCCAGCAGTCGTACCTAGGGTCACTAATAAGCAACTAAAGACCTCTCTCACATTGGCTAATGTTAACGCTCCTGAGTCCACCATCAGGAGAACAAGCAGGGGCTGAGTGAGTCAGTGCACTGAAGGCACCTCTACAGTGAGGTAAGATTTTACCCATCTTACAAAATAAAAAAAATAGAAAATCACTTTATCAAATCTGTTCTCTTTATCCACATTTATGACTTATGATGTTTTTAGGTCGTACTTATGCTCAAAAGTACTATAGAACATTTGGGATTCACAAACTTTCAAGCACTCCTGTAGATGTAGGAAGCCATCATCTAACAGTTTCCAGCTTGCCAATCGTTAAACAGGTATGCACCACATGTGTGTGTATATATATATATATATATATATATATATATATATATATATATATATATATATATATATATATATATATATATATATATGTTACATATGCACAGCTTTAGAGTGAGCTGACTGAATGGTGACCAATATTTGGCTTCCATTGTAGGACCGAGATAATGATGATGATTGCTACACAGGAACCATGTCTGGATCGCAGATTACTTTCTATTTAAGAATTGAAAAAGTACTAAATCAGCATCCCAATTCTGTGGTAACAAACAGAATAATTGCCAAGTACATACAGGTGTCACAATGTGTACAATAGTGACTGCAAAGTGATTGCAGGTGCCAGTACAATATATTATTCCCAAACCCATCGTTCTTAGTCTTAACACCTGAGATTATCATTTACATTGTGACGAAGTAGAGTGGATACCAAGTGACCTATTTAGAAGAAGTCTTTGTTTTTCTGTGCATTAACAATGAATATTATGGCAAAAACTGAACTAAGCAAACAAGTATGTCAGACCTTAATTTCTTTAAGAATGTATAATTTATGAAAAGAGCAAAGGTTCTGAAAGTTTCACTAAATACAGTGGTTAAAACCATCCAGTGCTACAACAAAACTGGGTCTTATGAATATCACCACAGGGAAGGAAGAGCACGTGCAACCTCTACTGCAGATTATCAGCATATTACAGTCATTAGTGTAAGAAATAAGCAGTTAACAGCACCGCAGGTAACAGCTGAAATAAATGCTGCACAGACTTCAAGCAGCAAACACATCTCAACATCAAATAGTTGATTTTTATTGCTTTTGTTTCTTGAATGTCTTTTTTGCAACTGTGTGTTGATTAAATAGCTAAAATAAAGAATAATGTACTAAAAGCAGATGTGGCTGTTTCACTAGCACTGTATATGTTCAAGGCATAAAGCATAACGGCTAGGGGTGTCACGATACACATAGTAATATTCTTTTCTTTTTTCAATACGGGGGTTTTGATATCATATGAGCTGTAAATCGAATACATTAAGATTTTATATAAAATAAACTTTACTGAGCCTTTCATCAACCAGCGCTACTGAGATGAAGTCATCTGCATAGAGCCAGCCGCAGGTCCAGACCAACAGTTCAGGCATGCTGTAGTTGCATGCGACATCCAGCGGCAGATTGTGTAAAAAAGAAAGAGTATATAATCTCACCACAGATTTTAAGCATTGGGCAGCATCAGAAACAAGTAAATGTGATGCTGTTTTGCTCATGTGAGGAAACAGAACTCAAATATAATAAATAGGTTTTCATAATTTATCTCTGTAGTGCAAAGCTATACAGAGTATGGAGACAAATCCTTCAGAAGAGAGTGGGGACCCTAAGATGCCTAGACCATGCCCTTCCAAAAAAAAAAAAAAAAAAAACAGCAATGGCAGAGCTCTTTTTGAACCCCAGCAAAGCGAGTCATGTTTCAAGATTGCAGAGCAGGAAGTAGTATTGGTCTCCTTGATCCCTACATTAAAAAGGAAATTACAATCAAATTTCTTTCCACATTTTTTTTCCAAAATATATTGTATCGTGGAGCAAAAACAGCAATACTTATCGTATCATGAAAGTTATGTATCGTTGCACCTCTAATAACACTTGCAAGCACAAAGCCGCTTGAAAGTAAAGTTGGGGAAAAGAAAAAGTCCCACACATGCTTTCTTTCTCACTAACATACGTACAAACTCTCAAAGTCCAGGCACTTTGTACTTAATGTGTTAATACATAATGCTACATTAGACCAAACTACTCTCTCACACACACACACAAATGCAGAAATGCACACAAGCAAAGATGCAGTCGCACAATTGCAATCTACACTCGAGTGCTCCAAATCATACAGCTGAACACTGAGAGTGGGGCGACCCGCTGGGACAATGACAGAGTAATCTTTGCACAGAGAAGACCTCTGCACCACATTCGATGAACTACTATTACACCAAGCACTGTCATTATTCCCGTATTACTACTATTATTACCATCATAAACAGCATTACAGGCATCATTAGACCTCCCTCAGTGTGCTCAAATGGCACCTTTGGACCTGCAGATTTCAATTCAGCAGGAGCAGGATGATTCACACTGCAGTGTGCGGCTGTCACACTGTTGGATAATTGCAAGACTGCTACATGTTGCTTTTTGTCAGAGCAAAGTTTTTTCTTTCTCTCGCACAAAGGGAAATCATACAAAAATTACAGGCTTTATGGGTGTTAATGTGGTAAAATGACCTCAATCATCGGAGCTAACCAAATTTAGCTAATGATTGATAAAAGCCGTGATTAGCTGTGTTATTACTCACACTGAAAGTGTTACCATTATACAAGACTTACATTTATAAAGACTTGACTCTGCGAAGACATGCCCAGAATCAATTAACTTAGTTGCTCCACATCAATCAACAATTAAGTTTAATCCACAAATTATTTCAGCAATCTGTGCAATTTATGCTAGTATAACAAATGTTGTTGCATTCCTTGACTTCGAATATTTTTAGTATTCTGACACACTATGTAGTACACGGCAAGTCAACAAGCTGACTCACATTTTACAGAGCAGAGATTTATGGGATTTCTCTAACTGAGAACCTATTGACGTTATTCCATTAAAAAAAAAAAAAAAAAAACTTTTATGAACTGTATTATCCCAAAAACTAGCATTGAAGCAAAAATACAAAGTTCCAATACGAACAAAGTAATTAGACTTTTTAATAGCAGTCAGCATAGTAGCAAAAAGATTACTCAAGAACTTGAGTTGTTGTATTGACTAAAACACCCACTCAACACAGTATCTCATGAGATAAACACCTAAATTAACAGAAAAAACAATATAATTGAATCTACTGTAGTGTATATACATGTATTACATCATACAGCATTGACCTTTATCTTTGAAACCTAAACCGTTTACTATAATACTACACACACGCACACACATATATAAATGAAAATGAAATGAGACTAAGAGACTGAGTGACAAAGAAACAGATCTCTCTCTCTCTCTCTCTCTCTCTCTCTCTCTCTATATATATATATATATAGCTTTACATGTGTAATATATGTGGTGCATGACATTGTGAACAGTTTATGTACAGAGCTCTGCACGGAAATTCATTAACATCAGTATTAGACTGCTGTTAATATTTTAAAATATTAATGAACAAACACTCTGCTCTGACTCTGCTGTCTGCTTGTCTAATATCATGAATGTAGGCCTGTACCACTATGCTGTAATTGATCTGCCATTGCCCTTTTTATGTTTATTGTTTTACAATTCTCGACTATTCCAAAATAGTTATGGAGACCTTAAATAGGGAACACCACAGGGAACTATAGTATCTATCAGACAACATTGCAGGATAAGTAAGCATTCTCAACATTCATTGTTTTGTCTGAAGAGAACACTTAACTTTGTCCATTACAATTCCTTTGAGATCTAACTGCAATCAATATGCAGCAGACTCATCTTGGAACAGGGTGCAGCCAAAATTGCAATTTGTAGCTGACTGTTACCTTTTAGAAGGTCCATCAATGTGCAGAGAGAAGAAGCTGACTAGAATCAATTCTGTGGATCAAGGAAAGATCCAGAGAGGCCATAACATAATCTCTTTCTCTTATTTATTTATTTATTTATATATAAATATATATTCTTTTTAAAACTTTGTGATCGCAATGGAGGCATTTTGGTGTGGGACGTCTTACATCCACGTTCACCACAAAGGCAAGACTGCATTCATCACACGCATGATGTAGAAGGTCACAGAGAAGGTGTCGGGTACAGATGGAGAAAGGAAGAATGGCGGGGGATGATACAGAGGAGAGGACAATTATGAAGCCCGCGGCAGTCTCTCTGTCACCTCCATTCATTTTTCTTAATTACCAGGAAAATATCTCCTCTCCTCTGCTTCATTAGCTCCTTTGTTGAGCAGTTACTAATGTCAGAAAAAAGATGGAGGGATTCAGCTACAGAGCAACTGAGGTATATATAATGAATGCAGACAAACTGTTGGTTTCACTTCTAGATCTGAGCATCCAAACCCATCGCTAATGATGAAGGCATTTGGACATCTAAGTTTTTAAAAAGACTTCACACTGGAGAGAACTGATAAAATGTGTCAAAACAGACGTGCACTTAACTGGAGTTCGGGCTGTAGTAAAATAAAAAGCAAGAAAAAAAAATATTATCACAGATAAGTGAAAAGAAACAACTCACCTAAGTCTACCAATCCATCTGTGTAAACCAGCATAGGACCACCACTTGCCACATATTCTGTAAGTGGTGGATCATTAGCAGTACAGCGGTGACACTAAGAATGTAGTGTGTGTTGCACTGATTTACACACTCTGAACTTAAGTGACCAGATGCACCTTGTTAGTCCAGATTGTGCAGAGGCATGGACAGTTTGCATTAATCATCCATTAGCACTACTTTAGTGGATCTAGTTGGTACACAGATGTGGTAGATTTCCATAAAAATTTATCTAAGGTCATATTTTCTAATCTCTAACATTATGCTCTAACAACAAAGTGATCATTCATTTTCATACCTACTTAATTAAATGCATGGTCACTGGGGGGGATGGGGTCTATTTGGAAACACAGGGATCAAGACAGGAAGCTACCCTAGACATTGTATTGCCCATGTGCACACATGTAAACACACAGAAACACACACCGGGACACTTTAGAGTCACCATCTGACCTAACAATTTTTTCCTAGCCAAGGCAGCGCCGGAGCTGTGAGACAACCACTACAAAATGCATGCCACTTCATAGTGTGACAGTATTTAAAATACAGTGGTACCTCTGTTCTAGACCACCTCGGAACGCGATGAATTCGGGTCTAAACACATCTTGACCAGAAAAATTTGTTTCAGTTCTCGCCGTTTGCTGAGTACTCATGGCACTTGCTTAAACTTTTATGCGTCAAGCTGCACGACTCGTTTCAGCCAAACCTCAATTCACTATTCATGACTCACGATTCAGTTCACAGTGATTCAATGATTCAGATTCACAACAGCTTTCGCCCAGAGAAGACCTGTGCTGTGATTATTGAGTTTTTCTTTATGTTTACATCTACAGTACTATATTCTTAGTGCAAATAAGTCTCCATGGGTCCTACGAAAGTTAGTTCTAAGAGCCAACCGAAAGGAAACCGAAATTAAACCGTTTAGAACTTTCAATCCATTACTCACTAAATTACATTCCATGAGATTTTTCAACATTTGTGAATAAGAAGCCAACTTCAGCCTCGTTTCAGCTATGGTACATAAAACACTTGTTAAACACCTCAGTTCAGGATAAATAGAACTTATGATGGATTTATCGGAACATATCCCCTTCATAAATCAGGGAGCACCTGTAAAAAAACAGCTCCATTAATGCATATAATGTCTTATACAGGGTGAAGTTTCTAGGGTTCTGGAACAGATTAATTTAAATGATTCCTTATGGGAAAAATTTGCTTGGTACTTGTCATTTTCGGTTCTTGACAAGCGTTCTGGAACGAATTAACAACGAGAACTGAGGTGCCACTGTAAAGCAAAAATGGTCTAATCTAGATGCATTTTTGAAATAATTCCAAATTGTCACCGCGACAATTAAAATGTCTTCAAATGTTTGATTGTTTGTGTTGATTTGTATTGCTTTCATTCCTCTTGCTGACATTCCTTCAACTCGCTAAAACTAGCCAATTATCTCATAACATGATTGCACACCTACACTTCTAAATTATAATTTTTCTGTCATTATCCTGTTCATGCATATTCAGCCTACTTCAAATCCCCAACATTCTTGAGCACTCCTCTGGAGGACCATCCTCTTATCCAATACAGCCACTCGAAATGTCAATCAGGTCTATAGCCTCTCCAAGTATGACAGAGGGTTAGTGGAGAGCTATCACGGCCTGAGAGATGACAGAAATGAGGGTCAGATTCTGTAGTTCAGTTGCTTCACAGGCTGAATAAATCCTATTTCCACGCATTAAAGTTCAGATTTTACAAATATGGAATGCAGAAGGAAGTTTTCTAAGCTTTTATCCATGTTAGGCACCAGCAGTGGTAATAGTAGAGGAAGTTCATATGTTGAACCTGGCCCAGAAAACTGTGAATGAATCATTTAGCATATAAATATTGCAGTATTACTTGGGCACGTTACACTTGGAAGCAATTGAAGCAAAGAGCAAAAAGTTGTGAAAACGGAGAGTGATTAAGGCTATGGAATAC
Source organism: Ancistrus triradiatus (assembly GCA_025084515.1). Lineage (NCBI taxonomy): Eukaryota > Metazoa > Chordata > Actinopteri > Siluriformes > Loricariidae > Ancistrus > Ancistrus triradiatus. The sequence continues at coordinate 58,549 of JAJAGP010000849.1, read as the reverse complement.
TCATCACATTACATTTCTAGCAGATGCCCTTATACAGAGTGATCTCCAACTAATATAACCCCAAATCAGAAAAAGTTGAAAAAGTATGGACAATGCAAAATTAATCACTGTGTGATTTCACAGCATTGTGAGAAAATTATTGAAATGTTTGAAAACAATACTCCTCAAAGAAAGTTTAAAGGATTTGCATATACAGTGGGGCAAAAAAACTATTTAGTCAGCCACTGATTGTGCAAGTTCTCCTACTTAGAAAGATGAGAGAGGTCTGTAATTTAACTATGATAACAAGAACCCAACCCAACTATGAGAGACAAAATGAGAAAACCCTTGGATTTTTAAAGAATTTCATTGTAACTCATGGTGGAAAATAAGTATTTGGTCACCCACAAACAAGCAAGATTTCTGGCTCTCACAGACCTATAACAACTTCTTTAAGAAGCTCTTCTGTCCTCCACTCGTTACCTGTATTAATGTCACATGTTTGACCTTGTTATCTATATAAAAGACACCTGTCCACAGCCTCAAACAGTCAGACTCCAAACTCAACCATGGCCAAGACCAAAACCAGCTGTCGAAGGACCACCAGGAAGAAATTGAGACCGCACCAGGCTGGGAAGACTGAATCTACAATAGGAAAAACAGGTTGGTGGGAATAAATCAACTGTGGGAGCCAATTGCTAAGAAAATGGCAAGACATACAAGACCATTGATAATCTCCCTCGATCTGGAGCTCACGCAAGATTCTCTCCCATGTGGGTCAAAATGATTCATGATAACAGTGAGCAAAAATACCAGAAATACCACGGAGAGTGACATGATGAATGGCCTGCAGAGAGCTGGGACCACAAACAACGGCTACCATCAGTAACCAATACGCCAAGAGGGACCAGCATTAAGCCAGTACATGTTCCAGGCCCATCTGAAGTTTGCACAGAGAGGCATATGGATGATCCAGAAGAGGATGGAGAATATCATGTGGTAAGAAAACAAACCTTTTGATAAAAACTCAATGGTTGAAGAAGAAGCGGGGTTGCATCCCAAGAACCACCATACCTACTGTGAAGCATGGGGGTGGAAAACATCACGCTGTGGTGCTGTTTTTCTGCAAAGGGGACAGGACGACTGAATCTGTGCTAATGGAAGAATGAACGGGGCCATGTAGCCTGGGGACTTTAGCCAAAACCTCCTTCCATCAGTGAGGAGCTTGAAGATGGAAGGGAGCCCCCGCCAGGGTCTTCCAGCATGACAATGATCCAAAAAACACCACTCGGGGCAATGAAGGAGTGGCTCTGTAAAAAAGCATTTCACGGTCCTGGAGTGGCCTAGCCAGACTTCCAGACAGGTTCTCCAGACCTCAATCCCATAGAAAAATTTGTTGGGGGGGAGGGAGTGAAAGTCCCTGTTGCCCCCATAAATCATCACTGCTCTAGAGGAGATCTGCAGGATCTCTTCAGGAAACAGGAAACTTACAGGACAAACATCTGACCTCTGTAATCGTCAAAGGTTATGTTACAAAGTATTGAAACTGGAACTTTGTTTTGACCAAATACTTATTTTCCACCATAATTTACAAGTAAATCTTTAAAAAAATCCTACAAATGTGATTTCCTGGATTTTTTTCTCATGTTGTCTCTTCTAGTCGAGTGTACCTGTGGATGAAAATTAAAAGAACCCTCTCTCATCTTTCTAAGTAGGGACTTGCCACAATCAGTGGCTGAATATATACTTTTTTTTGCCACACTGTATCCCCCTCTACAGTGCATAATATCATTTAACAATTCAAGGAATCTGGAGGAACTTAATAAAGAGCAAAGGCACAAGTCTAAACTGAACACCTGTGATCTTTGTTCCCTCAGACGGCACTGCATCAAAAACCAGCGTTACTGTGTAAAACAGAAACCTCATGTTAAATGTGTATTGTGTTTGGAAGAATAAGTATTCCAGATCATTTTAGGAATAAATGGACGCTCTCTGCTCCAGACCAAAGATGACCTTCCTGCTACAAACAACAAGTCCAAAAGTCAGGATCTGTCATGGTATGGGGTTGGGTCAGTGCCACTGGCAAAGGTCATTTACACGTCTGTGATGGCAGCACAGACCTACCTTCAACATAACATCTTTTCCAGGGATACACATGCATTTATCAACAAGACATATCAGAAAACGTTAGGGCAGAAATATGCAAATCACTTTTAATCTATTTTGAGGAACATTGTTTTTAAGCATTTCATTAAATTCCTCATGCATTTGTTGACAAACTGGAGGTTATCTGCAAACCTTTGCTCCTCAAAGTCTCGGTTTCCCATGGATTTGAAATCCTCATTACTAGCACTAAATTTCTCCGTTCCAACTTTTTTTAAAAATGTGTTGCAGGCCTGAAATGCAGGCATGGATGTTTATAACAAATGAAATTAAGTTTAGGTTCATTCTGTCTGCAGTGACATAACGTCAAAGTAAATATAAGGAACACTGCATTTTTTATTTATTTATTTATTTTTATATTTTTTTCTGATTTGCAGTTGTAAAATCTTGCTAAGCACAGTTGAAGCATTGACTTGCTCAAGGAACCACCAGCCACAGTTTTGGCAGAGCTGGGACTTCAGCACCCAATTTTCTGGTTAATAGTTCAGTACCTGAACTAACTGGAAGATTGTGTGTCTAAATCCTGACAGAAAATGGCTACTACAGTATTAAGTCTGTACCTTCAAATGCTATGTGCATTGTAATGATGACTCCAAACTGCAGAAAAAGTGAAATTTCACAAAAAGACTTTATTTTTACTTTGTACTGTTTTGATTATTTACTGTCTGTAATGTACCCACATGAACGCCTAGGTATCAGTTAAACTATCCTTAGAAATAATGCATATGCACATCACCATTTCAACCAATCAATGATTCACTGATTCGTTTGTCTGTCCGTCGCATGGTCACAAGACATGTGTTAGGTTAATTGATTACGCTAAATTGTCATTGCTTTGAGGGTGTGTGTGTGTGTTTTTATATATATATATATATATATATATATATATATACACACACACACACACACACACACACACACACACCGCTCAAAAAAATAAGGGAGCACTCAAATAAGAAATCCTAGATCTGAATGAATGAAATATTCTCATTGAATACTTTGTTCTGTACAAAGTTGAATGTGCTGACAACAAAATCACACAAAAATCATCAATGGAAATCAAATTTATTAACCAACGGAGGCCTGGATTTGGAGTGACACAAAATTTAAGTTGAAAAACACACTACAAGCTGATCCAATTTTGATGTAATGTCCTTAAAACAAGTCAAAATGAGGCTCAGTATTGTGTGTGGCCTCCACGTGCCTGTATGACCTCCTTACAACGCCTGGGCATGCTCCTGATAAGGTGCCGGATGGTCTCCTGAGGGATCTCCTCCCAGACCTGGACTAAAGCATCCGCCAACTCCTGGACAGTCTATGGTGCAACGTGCGTTGGGGATGGGCGAAACATGAGTCCAGATGTGCTCAATCGGATTCAGTCTGGGAAAACGGGCGGGCCAGTCCATAGGTTTCAATGGACCTTCATCTTGCAGGAAATGCTGACACACTCCAGCCGCATGAGGTCTAAGCATTGTCGCATTAGGAGGAAACCAGGACCAATCGCACCAGCATACGCTCTCACAAGGCGGTCTGAGGATCTCATATCGGTTTACCTAATGGCAGTCCGGCTACCTCTGGCGAGCACAGGGGGCTGTGAGGCCCTCCAAAGAAATGCCACCCCACACAATTAATGACCCACTGCCAAACGGTCATGTGAAGGATGTTGCGGCAGCAGCTAAACTCTCACGGGCGTCCCAGACTCTGTCACGTTCTGTCACATGTGTCAGTGTGACACCTGCTTTCATCTGTGAAGAGCCACAGGATGAAAGGGTGTCTCTGGAAATGCTCAAAGTGTCCTGCACGGGTTGGGCTATGAGCACAACCCCCATCTGTGGACGTCGGGCCCCATACATCCAATGGAGTAGCGCCTCCAGCCTCTGAACCACTACGGACAAGACACAGCAAACATCGTGCCACAGCTCGCATTGATGTGCCATCATGGATGATCTGCAATCCCGAAGCCCTTGTGTGGGTTTGTAGAGTCCGTCTCATGCTACCCCGAGTGTGAAAGCACCCCCAACATTCAAAAAGTGACCAAAACATCAGCCAGGAAGCATGGTACTGAAAGTGTTTCTGTGGTCCCCACCTGCAGAACCACTCCTTTAATGGGTGGTCTTGCTAATTGCAAAATTTCCCACCTGGTGTCTTTCCATTTGAACAACAGCATAAGAAATTGATTGCCAATCAGTTGTTGCTTTACTACGGTGGACAGTTTCATTTTACAGAAGTTTGATTTACTTGGAGTTATATAGTGTTGTTTAAGTGTCCCCTTTATTTTTTTTGAGAGTGTGTATATATGTGTATATATAATATATATATATATATATATTATATAATATATATATTATAAGCAAACTTAGCATGGCTTCCCAAATGGTTATTATATACAGTCGAATACAGTCACACCCAAACCCCCCCCCCCACCCCCCCAAAAAAAAATGGATTTGTATAATAGTGTTGACTTCACCACCAAGTGTTTTTTGTTCCAAACACTCTGAAAAAAACTTTCCTGTCCGCATTTGCTTTCTGTAAATTTCCCTTCTATTAATGGTCAGAAAAGACACACAAAAAAAAGGGTGCTTGCGCCTCTACTTGCCGGATGAGGCTGTTCTACCTGACAACCGAGCTCTGATTGGTCAGCCTGATTTTAACGCATCTGAACCAAACGCAGAAATTAGGAACAGGGTACGAAAAAATGGACTTTAAAAAATTGGACTAAAAAAGCCTTTAATCGTTTCCAGTATCTGTCCTCACAGTTTCCGCCAAGCAAACTGTATATTTTGTTGTTGAACTTGAGCCTAGTTTTGACTCCAGGTTTTGCCTTATGAGTTTGCATTCACAGTCTGTCTCTTTACAGCAGTTTGCTCAGCCTATTTCCTCGTTTGAATTTAATAAACATTTCTTAAATCGGTTTGCTGCATTCGCCTCCTACTTCTACCAGGTATGACAGTAGGTCCCAGCCCCTGAATGATAAGTTTTGATGTGTATAAGTGACACTTTTCATTTCAAGGCATATTTCATATTGGGTAGCATTATGAAATAAGTAATTTTCATTTTATTTTTGTCCAAAAACCCCAAACAATCAGCACATTCTTAATGGCTGCACAGCATCCCACACCACCTCTTTCTTTACTCCTTCCTTGCCAGAACAAATTAAAGTATCAGACCTAAGAATCATAGCAAAATAATAATAATAATAATAATAATAATAATAATAATAATAATAATAATAATAATAATAATATCAAAACTGGGTCAGACATCAGATCAACTATCAGACACAGTGTCTGACACACCCGGCTACAAGTAAGTCTCTGTGAATTACTGTTACCATGGAAATGATAAATACGTAGCATAGCAGAATATGCGCATTAATATTTAACTGCGAGTTAGCCTGCAGCCAGCACATCAGGTCTGTGCTGTTAAAAATTCATCATACCTTCTGACCAATCAGAATTCAGAATTCAACAGAGCTGTTGTATGAAAAAAAAGAATTAAATTCCATATTTATTTATGCATTTATGCTTAAAAGTTTATGAACAATTACACTTTTCTATATTTCTGCATAAAGAGAACCCAGTTAAACATATAAGACAGAAATACTTGGTCATGTATTTCTTGAGGAACGTTATTTAATACTTACATATATGTGAGTGGCAAAAGTATGTGAACCTTTGCTTTCAGTATCTGGTGTGACCCCCTTGTGCAGCAATAACTGCAACTAAATGTTTACGCTGTCGATTATTTTGGTCTCATCCATCCACAAAACAATTTTACAACAGCCTTCATGCTTGTTCTTGTTGGAGAGCACTGCATTTCTTCTTGTAACCCTCCCATGCACACCACTGACTCATTAACATTAGACAATGGCGCTTGGAAAAGTTACCCTGGGATAATACACCTTGCTCTTGGGCATATCTTTAGTGGTCCACTATGCCTGGAGCCTTGAGTTTCCTCCATTTGTACACAGTCTGTCTGACTGTAGATTGGTGGAGTCCAAACTCTTTAGTGATGGTTTTGCAGCCTTTTCAAGAGTGATGAACATCAATAACTGTTTTTATTAGGTTTCCAGAAATCTACTTTGTTCGTGCAATAATACACTTCCAAAAATGCGTTCAGACTTTGGTAGATCCCTGTTCTTTAAAAGCAACAGGGTACTCACATCTGCTTGTCACCCCAATGACTGAAAATAAATGACTATAATATTATACAATTATGTTTTTGGCCCTTTTGTTTAATTGGGTTCTTGTTATCTACTCTTCGGACTTGTGTGAAAATGAGTCATATTTATGCAGAAATACAGAAAATACTAAAAGACACACACTTTCAGGCACCACTGTAAGCTATCAGCAATCTGCTGGCCACCATTGCCAGTATGAGCGAAACTCCTCCTGCCATGGTACTAATGTCCCTGTCTGGTCCATTACACGCTGATTTGTGTGTGTGTAGCACGCTCCCTGTGTACTGCATCAGAAAGAGACACTCACCCGGCTGCTCTGTCTTGTTACATTAATCTTTACTGTGTCAAGCTGAAGCACATTACGACAGGGGCTGTGTACCCAACGAGCATGTCTACAGGTTTGTCGGGGCTCTAATGCAATTTAAGCAGCCAATCTCACCTAGCTTCAGAGCAGCAAAGACACTCTCATAAAGAATTAAAGGTGACTGGCTCAGCACCTTGCGGCTCCTGCAGGGATTACAGGACGCACCAATCACCACTGGGCCACTTTAACAAAGGCATTAGCTTTCCAGGCACAAATAATTAGCGATGCACTAACATTGACGTGCTGGGAGACAAAAGCAGCAGATTAGCAGTTTCTGTGCCTACCTTTTTAACTTGAACACATGCCAGTGTTAGCTCAGTCTGATGTAGCTAGATTATTCTTATGCAATGGACTGTGCTGACGTATAGTCTGCAGACACATAACCAAGTTTGCCATTATTCTTGTGCGACTTGCTCGATTTAAACATTCTGACTTCATTATGAATGTGATGACTTTCCCAGCCAAGGCCAAGCTGTTAGCAAATACAAGCAGATTGAAAGTGTTATCATTATAATAGATTTGAGCAAAAAGTTTGCTTGAATAAATTAGTCATGTAGTTACTGCTACAGAAAGTTTAGTGTTGATGTTATTTCTCAGGTTTTCCAAGTTTCATGTTAAATCAATTCATTGATCTTTTTTTGTCCCAGGTGGCTTGATACAAATATATATAAAATTACATTATTGATGCACAATATATCAGCGGTCGAAATATATGTATTTTTTCCAGTTAGCGGCATCGGTCCGATATTAGGAATTTAGTCAATATTATAACCGATATACATTATGTATTTATATATGAATATTTCTTTGTTTTGAGCTGTTACACATTAAGCAAAATATCTTATGTTGTTGATTGTGTAGTTATGCATGCAGTTATATTCTTTCTTTCTTCTTTCACAGTCATAAACGTTCTTATACACTTAATTGTTGTTGTTGTTGTTGTTGTTGTCTGCACCAATTCCAGACCATTTTAAAAGAAGGTTAGAAAATAAAATGGAATTAAACCATTTGAGAGAACTGCATCTTATTTTTACATTAAGCGTTGTATCTGATTGAGCTGTTTTATCGCTTATTATTATTTTATTGCTAAAATGAATTACTGTATATGAAATGCAGAAAGGTTAAATTATTGTTATTTAACATCGGTATCGGCCACAATAATGTACTAAAAAATTGGTTATCGTATTGGTACAAAAAATTAAATATCGGTGCATGCCTATACACACACACACACACACACACACACACACACACACACACACACACACACACACACATACACACACGTGGAATTGTTGGTACCCTTCCGTTAAAAAAAGGAAAACTCATATTGGTCACTGAAAGAACTTGAAACTGACAAAAGTAATAATAAATAAAAATTTACTGAAAATCAACAAATGAAAAGCAGACATTGGTTTTGAACTGTGGTTCAACAGAATAATTTTAAAAAACAAACTAATGAAACTGGCCTGGACAAAAATTATGGTACCCCAAAAAAATACTGAAAATAATTTGACCTTAGGGAAATGTTAAACTAAAGTGTGATAGGTGATTAGCATCACAGGTGTCTTCAAACTAGTAGTCCCTGTGCTGTTTGATATTATGGTGTGTACCTCACTGAACCACAGAAAGCTAAAGAGAGAGTTGTCTCAGGAGATTAGAAAGAAAATTATAAACATATGTTAAAGGTAAAGGATATAAGACAATATCCACAGCAACTGTTCCTGTTACTACAGTTGCACATATTATTCAGAAGTTTAAGGTCTACAGGACTGTAGCCAACCTCCTGGGACATGACCGCAAGAGAAAAATTGAAAACAAATTGAAGAGCCGGATAATACGAATCGTAATCAAAGAGCCCAGAACAACTTCCAAAGAGATCAGAGGTGAACTTCAAGGTCAAGGTACATCCATGTCAGATCGCACCATCCGTCATTGTTTTAGTCAAAGTGGACTTCATGGAAGACGACCAAGGAGGACACCACTGCTGAAAGCAAATCATGAAAAAGTCAGACTGGAGTTTCCCAAAATGCATATTAACAAGCCACAAAGCTTTTGAGAGAATGTCCTTTTGACAGATGAGACAAAACTGGAACTTTTATAGAGTAAGTCACATCAGCTCTATGTTCACAGACACAAAAATGAAGCATACAAAGAAAAGAACATTGTGCCTACTGTGAAACAGTAGGAGGAGGCTCTGTTATGTTTTGGGGCTGCTTTGCTGCATCTGGCACAGGGTGTCTTGAATCTGTGCAGGGTACAATGAAATCTCAAGAATCTCAAGTCATTCTGGAGCAAAATGTACTGCCCAGTGTCAGAAAGCTTGGTCTCAGTAACAGGTCATGGGTCCTCCAACAGGATAAAGGCCCAAAACACACATCTAAAAACATCCAAGAATGGCTAAGAGCAAAGCATTGGACTAATCTGAAGTGGTCTTCCATGAGTTATCTAAATCTAAGTCTCATTGACAGATACATGAATTGCTTGAATGCAGTGATTGCCTCAAAAGGTTGTGCAACAAAATATTATTGGCAATAAAGGTTGTATATATTTTTTTTCCAGACCAGTTTCATCAGTTTTGTTTTTATTATTCTGTTAAAACAATTAAAAAGAAATGTTTGATTTTCAGTAGTTGATTTTCAGTAAATTATTTATTACATTTGCCAATTTCAAGTTATTTCAGTGACTGTTTTGAGTTTTTATTTTAACGGAAGGGTACCAACAATTTTGTCCACGTGTTGTCCAATTTTGTCCACACATACAAAAACATATATATATATATATATATATATATATATATATATATATATACATATACAGGTAGTCCTCGGGTTACGATGGTCTCGAGTTACGATGTTTCGTGGTTACGACGCATCTCCTATTTACTGTATAAAGTCTTGTTCCGCACTTAAGTGGTTTTGCGTCGTAAACGTCATAATGCGAACTTCATGTTTGGTGTGCGCGGCGGAAGAATACAATGTTGCGCGGCTCGTTTTTTGATAATTACTGTGTTAGGATAGGTGTTAGGATAGGATAAGTGCTTACAGTATGTTATTTACGTACAGTATGTACGTATGTTCCGAATTACACTGAAAATCGGTTTACGACGCCACCTATATATATTTATATAAAAAGTTTAGTGATAACAGCCAACCAAAAGGAAAACAACAATATTATTATTATTATTATTATTATTATTATGTTTTGCATAACTTTCCAATATACCATATATATATATAAACGGTATATATATAAAAAATTTAAATAGCCACTGATGCTGATAAGTGACGTCAAATAAACAAATATTAACAATCTTTTTTTCCAAGCAATAAAATCTAATAACAGTCCATTCCAGTCACCTGATACTGGAAAAAAAACATTGTGACTAGCCCTGAAGGCCTGTGTTGGAAAGTACTTCAAAACATAATAATAATAAAAATAATAATAATAATAATAATAGTAGTAGTATTGTTGTTTTCCTTTTGGTTGGCTGTTATCACTAAACTTCTTATAACCCATGGTGACCCTAATCTTTTTAGGACCCATTATTTTCATTAAGAACACTGTACTGCAAAAAAAAAAAAAAAAACAAGATTCACAGTGGAGATCTGCACATAGCAAGAGCTCTTGTGACAGGACTCATGATCCTATGTTTCCTCGAACGAGTCACACATCTCGACTCAAGTTTATGCAAGTGCGCCGATTGCTGATTGTTACAAATCAAAGTTTGATCTTTAAATGGTAGAGCTAGTATCATATACTATCATACATATGGCTAGCATTTCAGATGATCTTAATATTACAAATTGTTTTTGAGAAGCACAGCCTGGGTCAGGATCTCACCACCTTTACTGTGAGAATCCATTTCACTGGTGTGTTCTTGGGAAATAACCAGACACTGCAGACAAAAATAATTATTTCTGACATGATGATTATTTCGCACATCGAGCAAGGTCACATGCGTAAGATATCCAGCATCCGTGCTTCCCTTTGCTCGCATGATACGGTCCTTGCTCAAGCGGACTAAGGATGAGGAAACAGATTACGATTACGTACTTTATAGTCAACGTTTAAAGATTTTAACTTTTTTGGTTAGGGATTGAAGTTATTAAGAGGACACATACTTTGATCTGCACAAAAGGATGGTGCTCTCATAGATGGGGAAACATGTTTGATGTATTGCCTCCTTTAGCAGCCACTTTGCGTCCACATTTCTTGCAAATTGGATATCTGTCCTCAAGGCTGCTGATTTTACTTTTTTTTTAGGAGGATGGAGATTGGTAAAATCAGTTTCGCTTCTCTCTGCCATTTTCTCCGCTGTGCATGTTTGAGTGTGGTGCCAGCTGGCAAGTCTAAAGGGTGAGGAGGAAAGGAGATGCTCATGCGCAGGACAGATTCCCCCCAATACCAGTAATTAGCATCCATTACAAGGTACGGCAAGGTATGATAACCATTCATTTTCATACGATGGTATTCAGTGAAATCGGTTAAGGCTGCAGCCCTAGTAACTACCGTAGTAACCAAGTTCAAGCCAATGCAGTCCTATTAAGTCAACTCATGATGACTCTCTAGTTTTTGCAATTCCATAGTAGTTGGCTAGTCTTCCTTTTGTAGTTAATCTTGGTGATGTTGCTGTTGTCACTTGTGATCCGACCGCCACCCAAACCTTACACTGGTGCAGGCCAGCACAGGTTTAAATTTGTGCTGCACTATAGTGTGAACGAAATCACAATTTAGGTCAAGAATGATTCAAATAATTTCCACAATTCTGCTATAACAGAGAGAGATCACAAGGACCCATTGTACACTACCAACATTTATTACTGCACTAAACACGCTGACATGGCGTCTCAGGATTTTTTTTTTGTATAATAAACAGACAATGTTTTATTCGCTAGACAAACTTGTGTTTACCCTGGACAGACCACAGAAATAAAGAAAATAAAACATCCGAGTAGTGTAAACGGTGTGGATTGGACAGACCAACACGAAGAGCCAGAAACGGACCAACAGAGGGGGGATGCACCTCGTTAAATTCAACTACAGGGTGTGTATGTGCAAAGAAACAATAATATATATGTGTGTGGATTGTGGATGTATATATATATATATATATATATATATATATGGGGGGACCACCAAACATGCAAAAGGAAGTGCAGTGGTGCTCATGGAAAATGGGAAACCGTTCCAAAAATGAGGCTGAATCTAAAGGATCCCTAACTCTAACTAAACCAACTGATAATAAGCCCCCTGGTCAAGAGATCCGGTGCTACCAAAAACTGGGTGATTAGAAGCAAGAAAAGACCTGTCAAAAGGCTCAAATGAGAGTACGCCCAGGCTAAAACAAAAACTTGTGTGAAAGCGTCTTAGTGATGTGAATTGATACGCGCGCACACATACACGCACACGCCGCGAAGGTCACCACTGTATTTCAAATTCCTACTGTCTGTTCACAAAGCAGGTTACTTTTAGACTGTCTTTCTTTCTTTCCTTTTAAACTAGCGTTTCCTGAACGTATTCGTCGGAAAATTCGCTCCCTAGATTCAATGACATACAGACAGCGCTCCGCTGAAAGCCGCATCAGCGCAGTCTGCGTTGAGAGCGCTTATAAAGCGTGTGGAACAGTTGCTGTCAATGAGGTGATCAGTCACCGGGTGCGGGAACGCACTGAGCTCTGGGAGCGCGGCGTGCATGCATGCGGCATTTTCAGAAACGGCGTGCCGAGCTCGGCGCTACACTGCAGTGGATGATGCTGATGTGACTGCCGTTACAGGAACCCCCCCTACGAACGGCTCCAGAGTTCCCAGCCCAGCCGCACGATCACGGAGGAAAGTCCCAACGAGATGCGGGTCCAAGATTATGCCATGAGCGGGCACCCAGGATCGCTCCTCCGGGCCATAGCCCTCCCAGTCGATAGATTACTGGATTTCTGGCGCACGGACCAGGACGGGAATCCAAAATGACGCCTGACCGTATAGGCGGCGAGCAGGCAATAAGCGGGGAGAGGGTGCCTTTGCTGAAGGCGGGGTCGCCGCCACACAGATACGGCTTCAGGCGGGAGGCATGAAAGGCCGAAGCACAACAATAAGTAACTGGGTGAGGCGCCGACCCACCTTGAAAGGGCCAAACAAAGCGAGGTGCCAGCTCGTGACTCCCCACGCAGAGGAAGGTCCTTAGTAGACAGCCAGACTCGCTGCCCCGGCCGATAAGTGGGCCCTTGGCGCCTCTTGCGATTGGCCGTCCGCGTGCGGGCCGCTGAGGTCGCCATCAGTGTGGCCCGAGCCTTGCGCCATGCCTGCCGACAGCGGCGGACCATATGTTGGGCCGCCGGCACCTCCACCTCTGGCTCCTGCTCTGGGAACAACGGAGGGGGGTACCCAAACTGACATTCAAATGGGGACATACCCAATGATGAATGCCAAAGGTTGTTATGGGCCACCTCTGCCCAGAGCAGGTTATCCACCCAGGAGGCTGGATTGGAGGAGACCAAGCAACGGAGCGTCCGAGCCAGGTCTTGGTTTACTCGTTCGGTCTGCCCGTTAGACTGTGGGTGGAAGCCCGATGACAGACTGGGCGTGGCCCCAAGCAACCGACAGAAGGCCTTCCAGAACCGACTGGCAAACTGGGGTCCCCTGTCAGAAACTAGGTCCTTGGGCAGACCGTGGACCCGCACGACGTGCTGCAAAATTAGGTTGGCCGTCTCCTTGGCAGAAGGCAACCGGGGCAGAGCTACGAACATGCCTTGGAAAACCTGTCTACTATGACTAAAATGACCGTCATCCCCCGCGATGGGGGTAGGCCTGTAACAAAGTCCAAGGACAGGTGGGACCATGGACGCGCAGGTGTGGATAAGGGGTGGAGAAGTCCGGTTGGTCTCGACCTAGGCTCCTTATTGCGAGCACAGGTTATACAGACTGTGACAAAAGACCTCACATCCTTGTTCATACTATGCCACCAAAAGCGCCTGCGCAGGAGCTCTAATGTTCGTGTAACCCCGGGGTGGCCTGCAAGGGGGGAAGAATGCCCCCACTGCATAACCTGGGTTCGAACCGCAGAAGGTACATAAAGCTTGCCATGGGGTCCGGTCCCTGGATCTGGTTCCTGCTGAAGCGCTTTAGTGATGCGGGTCTCCAGCTCCCAGTGCACTGGCGCCAGAATGCGCAGGGCTGGGATTATGGGTTCATCCGAGGGCTCTAGCCCAGGAGGCTCCCACTGCCTGGAGAGGGCATCAGGCTTTCCATTCTTAGACCCGGGTCGGTATGAGAGGATGAAATTAAACCGATTGAAAAACAGGGCCCATCTTGCTTGCCGTGGGTTCAGACGCTTAGCTTGCTGTATATAGGCTAGATTCTTGTGGTCGGTCCAAACCTGAAAGAGATGTTCTGCCCCCTCCAGCCAGTGCCTCCACTCCTCTACCGCCAGCTGACGCAAGGAGCTTCCCGATTGCCGATATCATAATTACGCTCGGCTGGCGTGAGCCGGTGGGAGGAAAAAGGCGCAAGGGTGGAAGCTTCAGTCCTGGGCCTGAGCACTGAGACAACACGGCCCCCAACCCATCGTTGGAGTAATTCGAGTATGAAGGGTGCGTAGGGTCAGGAGCGGAGAACTGGGGATGAAGTTAGCTCCTCTCAGCTCCTCAAATGCGACCTCCGCCTCGGAGTCCACCTGGAAGCGTCTGGGATCTTCCTAGTGAGATCCATTGTGAGCTGCTATCGTTGCTGAGTTTCGAAACAAATCGCCAAAGAAATTTGCAAGCCCAAGAACCGTTGTACCAGCTTCAGTGAGGTGGGGTGGCCAGTCTATGACCGCCTGGGTCTTGGGACGGGTCCATACTCAGCTTCCCCTTGGAAAACTATGGAAACCCAAAAAGGACATGAGGGTGGCGTGAAACTCGATTTTCGAGTTTCACCATTACAGTGATCTCAAGGAGCGGCCTGTAGACCCGGCGACCATGGCCCACGTGGTCGTTCTCTGACCTGCTGTAGAATCAATATATCGTCCAGGTAGACGAACACGAAACCTACCGATGGCTTCACGTAGAACCTCATTAATAAGGTGCTGGAAGCGTCAGGAGCATTCATTAGCCAAGGGCATCACCCGGTATCGTAATGCCGTCGGGTGTAATGAATTGCAGTCTTCATTCGTCTACTCTGGGTTAGTTATGTCCTGACAGGGTTGTAAGCATACTGTAGGTCTAATTTGGTAAAAGATGGGAGGCTTGTTGAAGGATTCGAACGCTGAGGCAATAAGTGTAGTGGGTAACGGTCCTTGACGTGATGCATTCCGCCCCCTGTAATCAATGCACGGACGGAGACTGCCATCTTATTGCCTACCAAAAAAAAAACCCTGCCCGGCGGGGAGGAGGTAGAGGGGCGGAATGAAGCCAACTAGGGCTCCTGAATGTTAGGTCTCCATTGAGCGGCGCTCAGGCCAGAGAGGGAGAACAGCCTTCCCCGCGGAGGGTTGCTCCAGGTAAGAGGTGATGGCGCAATCAAAGGGGCCTATGAAGGCAGGTCTTGTGCTTCTTCTTACTAAAGACCTCCTGGAGATCCCAATATGCGGTGGGAACAATAGAAAGGGATGGGGCCCAACTGGGCTCCGGGCTTATGAGGGCAGACTATCCCAGCAGGTCTGTGACAGCATGGGCCCCAGGGATATCACAGGACTGGGTGATCCAGTCCACTCTGGATTATGGCGCTGCAACAGGGGAACCAAGAAATAGCTGCAGATGTGGGGGGCCACCGTAAAGAAAAAAGTCATACGTCCGCTGTGTTGCCCAATCTGGAGCAAGATGGGGCAAGTACGTTGAGTAACAGCCCCCCCCCGCACAGGGCGACCATCGACAGCTTTTTCTAGCAAAGGGTTGGGGGCATCCAGGTTTCAAGAGGCAGAAGTAAGGAGTGGGCCAGGTTGCGGTCAAATAAAGTTTCCCGGCCGCTCCCGAGTCCAAGAAGGCCTGTAGGAACCCTCTCAGTTGCTTCTCCCCAATTTGAGGAGTGGCCCTGAGGAAGACCCCATGGAGGTTGTAATTGATTGAGCCCATACAAGCCGCCCTGCTCGTAGTGGGCCCTACGGTTTCCGGGCGACCAGGACGTGTGGGCCCCATCCATGCGCCGATTCCCACACTCTGAACAAGACAGACTCCCGTGCTCTGGGGCACCTGATCAGGAGCATGACAACTTGCCTAATTGCATGGGTTACAGGTTGTCATGGTCCCGCGAGCTGCAGTTGCGCGATGGGATCAGCGACCTAGGGCGTGGCCTGCATTTGCCCACGATCGCGAAGTCTCTGGCGAGCGATTGTCTAGGCTTTACACAATTCCGCGAGAGCCTCTAGAGTCTGTGGTGGATCGCGGGTGGTCAGTTCGTCCTTCATTGGGTCCGAAGACCGTGCTGGATGCGGCCATTAAGGCCTCGCATTCCAGCCACTTTCAGTGCCAGAGTTCTGACCCGATGGGTAATCTGAACCGTACGCCCTCCTTGTATGATGAGGAGTAGGTTGCCTCCCCCCCAAGGGATTGTCAAAAGTGCTGACGCATTGCCTCCATGAAGCCTCGGGCGAAGACCACGCCTCAGCATTGTTCTTCCCATAGAGGCGTGGACCAAGCTAGGGCACGCCCTGATAACAAAAAGATATAAAGGCGGACCTTCGATGCGACTCAGTAGGGAAGCGGGAGGGCTGTTGCCTCAAAAGACCAGGGAGGATTGCAGGAAGGAACCCGGACAGCGCTCCGGGCCCCCATTCATATATATCAGGGAGGATACATGGGACTCCCTAGAAGTCATTGGGGATTCCTGAGGTGCGGGGGAAGGTACCGACCCCATGGTTCGTGGGGCAGTCGCTACATGGCCGCCTGTGGGCAGGCGGCCAGGGCTTGCCATTATCTCTGTCAGGACGCTGGTCCATGTTGACCAGGACCTCCTCATGTCTTGACAGCAAGGCCGCAGGCCCGCAAGGGGCCGTCTGATATGGGTCAGGCTCCGCTGGGTCCATTAAAAGGCGCGGCTTTCTGTAACGGTGTGGTTGGACAGACCCATACGCAGAGAAGAAAACGACCAACAGAGGGGGATGCCCCTTCGTTAAGATTCACCACTACAGGGTGTGTATGTTCAAAAGAACCAAATAATATAATATGTGTTGTGTTTGTGTATGTATATATATATATATATGGAGGCCACCAAACATGCAACAAGGAAGTGCAGTGGTGCTCGTGGAAAGGGGAACCGTTCCAACAAAACGGAGGCGGGAATCTAAAACGAACTTCCCTTAAATCAACTATAATCCAACTGAGAATAAAGCCCCGGTCAAGAGATCCGAGTTGCTACCAAAAAACTGGGGGATTAGAAGAAAGGAAAAGACCTGTCAAAGGCTCAAATGAGAGTACGCCCAGGCTTAAACAAAACTTGTGTGAAAAGCGTCTTCGGATGGAATTAGATACGCGCGCAACATACACGCACACGCGCGAAGGTTCACCATGGTATCAAATTCCTACTGCCTTTAACAGCAGGTTACTGTGATTTCGTTCTTTCTTCCTTTTAAACTAGCGTTTCCTGAACGTATTCGTCGGAAAATTCGCTCCCTAGATTCAATGACCATACCGACAGCGCTTCCGCATGAAAAGCCGCTGCAGCGCACGTCTGCGTTGAGAGCGCTTATAAAGCGTGTGGCACAGCTGCTGTCAATGAGCGTGATCAGTTCACCGGGCGCGGGAACGCACTGAGCTCTGGGAGCTCTTTTCAGAACGGCTTGCAGGCGCTCGGCGCTCCACTGCAGTGGATGATGCTGATGTGCCTGCCGTTACAAGTAGATGGGTTTTTAGAGCATGTACCATCCACATCCCATCCTGGCAACAAATGGAGGAGCTTGTGGTAGCTGTGGACTGTGGTAGCCTAGCGGTTAAGGTACTGGACTATGGATCAAAAGGTCCAGGGTTCACATCCCACCTCTGCCAAGCTGCCCTTGAGCAGGGCCCGTAACCCACAATTGCTTGGATTGGTAAGATCAATTGCAAGTCGCTCTGGATAAGGGCGTCTGCTAAATGCTGTAAATGTAAAATGTAAATGTAAGCTGGTGACTAATCATCAGTTACATGGAACTGGTTTTATTTTACACAATGGACATGGTGCAAACAAGATTTTTGTCTCCAAATACATGCAAAAACGTTATTGGTACATCTGCTGGAACACAAGTAGCCTGTTCAACCACCTTTAAAAAAAGTGTCTAATTGTTAGCTATCACAAAGACATGTGGGTGCAACATGGAGAAAAAGCCAGTCCTTATGAGATAATGAACCGTTAGAAAGCCCTCATGAGACAAGATAATTTATTGAGATCATGAAATAATATATTTAGACCTAAAGCTATTCATGACCAATATATTGAGGCAAGAGGTAGCTGCTTGTGCTCTCATTTTACTATACTAATGTTTTCAGAATCTATTTCATAGATATGAATTACTTGTTTTTGTAATAAATTCCTAAATAAACTACTACTACTGTAAATGGGGCAGATAGACATTTTAACTAAACTATTGGTTTACAATCAAAGCATCAAGATGACTGATAATATTAAACTTCATATTGAAATGATATATTAGCCCATGGCTGGTGTGACAGAATACCATCTGCAAACCTGGTGAAGACATGCAGGAAACGTTTGACCTCTGTCATTGCCAATAAAGGTTATGTTACAAAGTATTGAGTTGTACTTTTGTTATTGACCAAATACTTATTTTTCATCATAATTTACAATTAAATTCTTTAAAAATCTCTCAATGTTATATCCTGGATTTTTTTTTCTCATTTCTTCTCTTATAGTTGAAATGTACCTATGAAAATTACAGACCTCTGTCATCTTTCTAAATAAGAGAACCTGCACAATTGGTGGCTGTCTATATACTTTTTTGTCCCACCTTATATATATATATATATATATATATATATATATATATATATATATATATATATAAATAATATATAATATATACATGACTAGTCTTGATGTAAACTTGTGTATAGATGTAACCTCATGTGGTAGTGACGTTAAAATTTAGAACTTTGTTATCCATATACAGTATGTTTGCATATTTGAGTTTATTATCTCCCATAAATTGCAATCATACCTGCAAATACCTGCTCATCACAGGTATAAATCTCAAATCAAAGGCAGAACTGAAGTTTTTGAACAGGGTTGCTGTACAGAGACCTATACATTATACATTACAGCATCATGAGTCACTCGCATACACTCACACTGGTATACTTCAGGGACACCAGTTATTCTAACACGTCTTTGAAGTGTGGGAGTTCATTGGGGTACACAGAGAAAACCCACTCAGACACAGACAAAACATGCAAACACATGGGGTATGTGGCAGGAATCAAACCAGGGATCTTTGGAGATATGAATTAGCAGTGCTTTCCACTGCACTCAGTACCACCACTTTAAGATCATTAAAAAATAATATGTGCACTTTTGTATTTTTAAATCTTACTGTATGTGATTGTTTTGGTGATTATAAAACCCCTTTATCTTCTGGCACCAGCAAAGTCTTTTTCAATTGAACAAAAAGAAGGTGTTCTGGAAAGTTAACTAAGGAGCATACTCTCAGACGGAGATGCACTAGTGAGCCAGCAGAAAAGGGTGACAGGATTTTGTATGAACACTGCAGATATTTAGCTATAATATAATTATTAAACTAAGTTGTTATTATTGTTATGATAAAGTCAGTAAAGGGCCTGTTTAAAGCTATTAATGTCTGGCAGCTCCAGTGACTTGGTGGTAAGAACTAGCTGGTAGAAATTGCAGTTCCTTGGGGGTTTGAATCCCAGATGGTGCTTGCAATGTGAAAGTCAGGTGGTGGGTTTAAGGAAACCTCCCAGACGTACTGTCCAGGGTGTACCTCTGCCTGCATCCAGTGAATTCCAGATTTGGCCCCAGACTCCCCGGCAACCCTGACTGAGATAGGCTAAGGTAAAATTGGATGCTTTGCTTTGCTGCACAATTTAATGTCTGTTTAACCCTTATAAGGTCTTCGGGTCTGTGGTACCCGTTTTCAGTTTTTAGCTTAATAAATAGTATAGAGGGGGACCATTGAAAATGTTTTCTGATTTATGTTCCTCACAGAAAATTAGCCAAAGCCAATGAATCTTAGTTTGAAAAAAAATACTAGTATCATTTTTATTAAGCTAAAAACAGGTCCCACAGACCCAAAGACCTTAAGGGTTAACTTTTGACTTTTTGGTTGGACTTTTGACTGAACAAATTCATATTTGCCAGTATCAGTGCTGGAACTAACTGTGGCATATCTGAAATACATACTGCATGGACTATAACGCTACACAATAGATAAATAGACTCACGATATGACATTTATTATCCTATTAAAAGTATTGGTAATCAGTCCACACTGTCACCATGATGAGGTAGTTCAGATAATTATGGATGGATATATAATTATATTTCACCTTTTGCCAACTATGTTAGGTTAATTCATTTCCGATTAAGTCAAAGACCATGCACACATAACTGACCCTGAGTAAGACAAACTTTTCAGTTTACAGTGATGCTTGAAAGTTTGTGAACCTTTTAGAATTTTCTACATTTCTGCATCAATATGACCTAAAACATCATCAGATTTTCACAAAAGTCCTAAAAGTAGATAAAGAGAACCCAGTTATCAACATTGGAAAAATAAAATTAGTAATATTTTACGTATATATATATATACATATATATATATATATATATATGTATATATATATATATATATATATGAATTATGTCAAGATAATGTTTTTATTCTTTAAATTAAAGACTTGATGATGGCTACAACTGAGCACAACCTGTATAGAAGTTAAATATTGTATATTTTTTGCCAAGTGACATGGCAAAACAACAAGTTGTGTTGGTATTGAAATGTTGAAGTGATGACGCTTTTCAGTTTTTTCAGGACAAAATGCTAAGTCATGGATTTGCAAAGCTAGTCAAGAACTATTATAAGATGCACTTTAAATACATATACATAATATGGATATTTATTTTTAATATAATACTGTCATAATGATGTAAATGACGCTGCATAAGCCTACTCTATGATCACGAGGAATACATGATTAAATTATTCAGACATCAAAATGTCACTTCTTGCATGGTTGACACGGGGTTCCCTGTCAGTCTTTGTTTCCATAGTTACAACATAAACTGTTGCTTTCAACTAATTCACAACAGAAATCATAGGCTGTTGCAGTAACAATGGTAATTGTTCAAAAATATACCACCGTTGTACAGAAAATATTAGAACTGCTACATTCTGTGTCATTTTAAATTAATTACAAAAGAAAAATAACATTGTGATTTTCAATGAATTGATCACTTTGCCATTTTATTGGAGCAAAGACATTTTAAAGTTTGCCTCAGGGCCAAGGTCAAAGTAGCAAGGTGTTGATGTTTAAAACATTGACAAAATGGAAATCCTAATGATTTTGATGCATATATTTTGGTGATGCAAGTTCCCCTGCATGAAGAATCACTCATAAACATGAATTCATAAAACATTAATACTGTTTTTGAAAACCTAACTGCATCGCATACACTACATACAGTGCCTAAAAAAAAAAAAAAAATCTACTAGTGTGAATTATGTTGTTAGTACATTCCTAGTATTAAACTATCTTCAACTGTAAGTTTCATGTAGTGGACAGCATTACAGCCTCTCACTATGAAGATCCTTAGGTCAATTCTGAACAGAAATGTATGAAGCTATAGTATTTCATTTTATTCCTGGGTGTACATCATTTCATTCACATGAAACAAACAATTTACTTCTTATACCAATAATTAAAAATGTATTAGTTTTTATAATAATTAATTTACAAATGACACTTTTGTGGTATAATAATGGGAAAATGTACAGTATATAAATCAGTGGTTCGGTTTTCTACTGGCGGTGTCCTTCCAAATGCAGAGATGGAGTCAGCAAAGAACTACTTAAACCTTGTTCATAACTTCGAAGACTCATAAACTTTGCATTCTTAAGGTTATGTCTTTTTTAAAAGTTGTTTATAAATTGTTAATAGTAATTGTTACCAGGAAACGAACCTCAGATCAATGGTAAGTAGCCCTGAACATAGGCTGCTGTACACATAGACCAGCTTGGATAAACATGGCATAAAGTTAATGTGTTTTTATTTGTCTTCAGTGTACTCAGTGCCAACATACTGATACATAGACTCATGTTCATGTTTACTTAAATCTGTTTTATTGTACAGCAGTTTATTAGGAAATGAGTAGTAAACAAGCTAATAGCATACTACAATACACACACATAAAGGAAAATTAATGCCCGCAGATATTTTCAAAACAGACAGCAGGATCCTGTAGTTCTTTCACTCTGATACAGACACCTGTGGAAGGATCAGTCAAAAGATTGTGTGCTTTAATATTTAACTGAGATAATATAGGATTTAGCTTCAGCGGTTATTTATAATCCACAAGAAAACTAGCAAAGGCAACCCTAAAAGGCAGCACATCCCAAGCGCATATGAACCTATAGTGTCTGTTAAGTTCTGATAAAAGAAAAAGGCCAACAGCTGTAGTCCAGATTAAAATGTTTAGTTTTGGCCATATCTATAATTACCATTGCCACCAGCAGCCACCTTTGCTTTTGCCACCATTGCTTTTGCATTTGAACAGTGGCTTTTATAAAGTAGCTAAACGAATACTGATGAGTGAAAATGGTATCAGCAAGAGTTCATGTAATACAACTGTTGTTAATTTTTTATAATGCTGTATGCACAATAACACAGTGATTAGCACTGTTACCGCACAGTTCTAGAGATCCCAGGTTCGATCACCTGTCTGGAGTATGAATGTTCTCCTAGGGCTGTGACAGGGCTGTGAAATCAAATGGATTTTTTTCTTAGGGGGGTATGGGGTTTCTTTAGAAGCATGCAGCCTGTAAATGGACAAAAATGTATTGTACAAAATTAACATGCTTTAAGCAAAGCTACGGCCATAATAACGTTAATAATTAGACTATGGCCTGATTTGGCTTTTACAAAGTGCATCAAAAATGCAAGATATATATTAAGCCATTGACAGTGGGCATAAAAAAAAAACACACCTATTAAGTAACTTTCAATACTGCATATAGCCTAGGAGTTGTGAACAAAAACAAAATTGCAACATGAAAAGGGAATTATTAAGCAGTCTGTACAACAAGGGTGTGCTCACAGTAGGCCAGGGGTGACCAAACTTTTTTCAAAGAGGGCCAGCACATGTCAAAATACCTAAAGGCCAGTCTCTGCTTTCAAAAATATTATTCATAAATTATTTAAAACCTTGTACTGAAAGTATGAAAAACACAAACATAAAGAACAATTAATTGAACTATTGATTTCATTTTAGTGCAGCAACTGCAGCAGAATATCAAAAGAGTGAAAAATACCACAACATAATGCAGATTATTTAGGCTGAACATTTTCTTTATAACATTTATACATAATACTGCATCTTTAAAACATATTAATTGATGTCAGTTTCACATAATTTGACAACAAATATGAAACAATGTACAACATTAACACCTATACGCTGACTGCAACTTGTCAATTTCTGTATCTGTCATTGTTCCAATGTAAAACGGCTATAAACTGCCAGAAAGCAGAAAAGTTCTTGGTTTAAAATGTTTAAAGGTGTGCCTGACTAAAATCTTTTCAAACTATGTAATTAAAGCTTACGGGGGAAAAAAACTAAATAAATGAATACAAAAAAGAACAGTTCAAAAATTAACCATAAAAAAAATTTAAAAATACAAATTTCAGTGCCTAAAAAGCATAACCAACCTGTTTTGTGCAAATATGGGAGCAATTCTGTGTTTACCAACTTGTTTTATTTAACCTGGACATATTTCGATTCATCCTCAAATATGCATGTTCTTCATGAACAGCAACTGATCAACATGCTCAGAAGTGAGTGTACTCGTCTGTCCAGCAATTGCACAGAGGAGCATTGCATTTCTCCCCTGTGAGCTTCCTATTCATTAGTGCCACCCTTAGTGCCATCAAGTGAAGCAGAAGTATTGATTCCGGTAAGTCAAAGATTCCATTTAGATTGCCTACATGTTTTAATAAAATTACTGATATTTGCAGACAGTGTATTGATAATGTATCACAAAAGAAAGTGTTACAATAAATCGCCGTATCAATATTTTACCCCACCCCTAGAATACACGCTCTGAGGGAATTCGCGTATTTTCTGGCAACCTTC
This sequence comes from Ancistrus triradiatus, assembly GCA_025084515.1. Classification (NCBI taxonomy): domain Eukaryota; kingdom Metazoa; phylum Chordata; class Actinopteri; order Siluriformes; family Loricariidae; genus Ancistrus; species Ancistrus triradiatus. Next base: position 34,593 of record JAJAGP010000849.1, on the reverse strand, counting down.
CACACAAGAGGGAATCAAGCTTGATTGTCCCATTTGTACTCAAACCTAGAAATAATTAATAATAATCAGACACATACACACACACACACACACACACACACACACACACAGACAAAAGATATCCCCATTTTGTTTAATGGACTTTAGCTCGCTAGCGAAGCTGTGTGATCCACAACTGAAAGGTTGTGTGTCAAGCTCTTGAAAATAGGAGCCAACAATAATAATTAAATATATTTATTGCGTTTATATTTCCTATCACACCATATGCACTCATGTAACCTCACAAGCTAAAATTAATTAATTAATTAATTAATTAATTAATTAAATAAATAAATGCTCTAGGCCCAGTGACCGTGCTTTATGTTACTGGGAAGTCGGTTCCGCAGAGCCTCTCTCACACTTAGTGCTTTTATAAATGGCAACAATGTATTTAATTAAAATAATATAATATAATAATAACCCATTCTTTCGCCAATGTAGTCTCGCCAATGTAGTCCAGAACTATCCATTTCATAAACAAATACTAATCACGATGATGATGGTGATAAGCTCAACACAACAGTAGGCATCACCGCACATCACAGTCTCGTCACATCACAGTCTCATCACAGTCTCGTGTTCTCCCCATGCCTATGTGGGGTTTTTAATTAATTTATTACGCACTTTATGCCTAAAACATTTCATTGTCAAATAACAAACATTGCAGTGCTGCTGGTTATTCTTTGTCTCCTCACGATTGGATTAGGCAGAAAGAAATATGAATGAATGACTAAATGTGAAACTGTATACATGCAAGTCATTCTGGATGACAGCATCTGCTAAATGACTCAATGTCTAAATATAGTGGGTCAGACAATGGCCCTCAACGCTTTCCCTTAGATCCTTCTCAAACCAAGCTATTACCATTGCTGGGATCTCTTGAACATTGGAGCCACTTCTGGAACCACTGACATTTATGTGACATGTATCCATATTCCAGTCTCTGACAATCTGTAAAGTCTTGACTGAGTTTACTGAGAGATCCACTTGCAACATAATTATGCTACCAAATTTGGCAGCATCATAGAAGCACTGCATCCTGTGACTGCACACCCGTAGGGTGAAGCCTAGAAAGTGGCCAGGTATGAGCTGATAAGAGAATTCGTCAAACAGCATGCTCTGTTTACTGATGGCTGCTTTGTCTGGTATTGGAAAATCTTGGAAAGGCCACGGACAAAGTACAGCACAGTAACATGCACACAGCAGTAGATCAATCAAATGGGTTCATCATGTCAGACAAGACTCCAGGTGCAGACTGTGTGTAAAAAAAAAGCCCCTGAGACAACTGAACACTTAGCAGCAAGGAATACCAGAAGCTGGTGATATAGCAAGGACTGGAAAAGGAGAAGAGGAAGAGGAGAACGGAGAGAGAAACTAAGGTTGTGACCCCCAAGTAGCTTTAACAAAATCGGATCCACAAGACTGTAATAAGAAAAATAAAATAAAAAATCTGTGCTATTCTGTGCTGCACCCTACAATGTGAATACTAGTACATACTCTACATACAATATTAATACATATTTTATCAGGCTGTTTGCCCAACAAGAAAGCTCTGCACTTTTTTAATGATTCTTTGCCCATTCTGTCCATTGCCAGTCCTCATTATAACACAACTCCTGGAAGGAAGTTGCTGAGGAGAAATGAAAGCTCTTTCTTTACACTGTGCACATAAAGTCAATTTCGATGAGCCTGGTGGCACTGCACAGTACCTCAGCATACATGATGGAGAACTCTAAGTAAAACTGTCTTGAAGGAGCACATTTTATTCGGTTTATATTCATAACACTGCAGGTGTTTAAAACATTCCAGATAAATCAACAGATTATAAAGTCTCAGGGGGATGATGAACAATAATGGAAGATAGTACAACATGACTGCACTTCCCTCCTAGTGAGAAAGCACTTACATTTTATATATATATACGTAACTAAATAAAGAAATTGGGACGCTGCAGTGTTTTGTGAACTGGAAACCTTGACACACTAATTTCTGTACAAGTAGACATCTTTTAAATCATTGTACCTTGCTCTATTTTTGAGGATCTACAAGAGTGCTTGGCGCACTTACACACATCCTCTAGAAACCCATGATTAACAACGTGGGTTTCATTAGGTGGGAACTAAATTTTGCTCAGACAAGACCTGCAGGGCTGAGAGAGTCCATGTTGTAAATAGTATCATCAGTTAAGCCCTCTGACAAAGGATCTTTGAGGGTAAATCAGGATAATTAGTAGGTTTTAAGTCCATACGTTCCCTATGTACATGTGCAGGATATGCGTCACTCTAGGCAGTAACACCAAATCACACCATAAAATGTGCTAGAAGGGAAAAAAGGCCAGTATTGGCTCCAATATTGGTGAATCTCCATCTCAAACATAAATTTTACTGCAACACATCACATAGCAGCGATAGAGTGGCTCAATTTAGTGCTAGTTTATTTCTAGAACGGATCATAGAAAATGCAATACAGTCATTGTGTTACACAACTGCTAAGAGATTTCTTTTACGCTTGTATAGTGTGGGATCCAAATGTAATTAAACATGAAAGTAAACAACTGGTTTTAATATGACACTTGCAAAAATACATTTAAGTTTAAGCTTTCAAACTGTAGTTAAGATACACGATCTGATTTTAAACCCATTTTTTTTACACGTAGTGGCAGATAATTACTGTCATATTGCAGTTATTATGTCTATTGCATCAGTATACCTCTTTGGCATAATAAGTATAAGAAGCATACAATTACAAAACTAAATTAATAAAACCTAGACTTCTTCCCACTATATTTAGCCCTATGCCCTATGCTCCTCTACTTCCCATTTCTGTTAATGGATGTAGCAAAATAGTTTTTTGTATGGCAGGAGGAGACTCATCAAGAGATGTCACTTGATTTGGGACAGTTTTGACTGACCGGGGACAATCACCGGACCTTGGGGACTATTTGGAACAGCAACAGAATACATAAACACAAACCCTAGCTGAATGCCACTTAGTAAGTAGAAGAGTGGGCTGAAACTGACATGATCACCAGACACAAAGACGATACCTGACAGGACTGGTGCAGTTAACAAGATAAGTATTAGGAAGGAAATGACACAGCATACTATGCACAGCAACAAGGATACTGAATTAAGCCAGGAAGCAGCACTGATTTAGCATATACATTTTCCATGTAGTCTAACGGTATCGTTACTAGGGGTGTCACAATACACATAGTAATATTATATGGGGTATGTGATACAAGCTGTAAATCGAAAACATTAAAATGTTATTTAAAAAAGCTTTACTGAGCCATTTGTCAAATGGCTCTACTGAGATGCATTCATCTACATAGCAGGAGAACCAGCCACAGATCTAGACCAACAGTTCAGCCATGCTGTAGTTGTACACATGCGATATCTATGATATGCACTCCGTCTAGATACTGTAAGCAAGGAAAGAGCATATAATCTCACCACAGAGATTTTAAGTATTGGACAGCATCAGAAACAAGTACGCTCGATACTGTTTTTGTTAATGAGAGGAAATAGAAATTCAAATATAATAAATATGTTTTCATAATTTATCTCTACAGTGCAAAGCTAGAAAGAATATAGAGACACATCCTTCAGAAGAGAGTTTGGACCCTGAGGTGCCTGGACCATGCCCTTCAAAAAAGAGATCAGTAATGGCAGAGCTCTTTGGTGATTTTTTTCATTAACCCAGCAAAGCAAGCCATGTTAAAAGCTGGCAGAGCATAAAGTTGTATTGGCCTCCTTGATCTCTACATTAAAAAGAGAATTAAAATCAAATTTCTTTTTTCACTTAGAATGGAAAATATCGTATCGTGGAAAAAAAACTTCATATCGTGAAATTTCTGTACCGTTGCACCCCTAATCGTTACGAAACAGCACAAGCCCTAAGGTATTGTCTCTACGCACAGTTTGGTGCAGTCTCTATGTTATGTCACTGCCAAGTGGTCTGGCTCACTCTATGGAGACACGCAACTCACTTGATTCAGTTTCAAGTTCAAATTCAGGTTCACGTTATGCACTAGCCTTCCTATTTGTTTGAGGTCTCAGGCAGTCTCCATTTTCAAACCTAGCCTCAAAACTCTGAAGGTGGACATATTGGTTGGTCATGTATCAGAGTGCCATATTCTGCCTCTCCCTATTTTTGCTGCTGAACAAATATTAGAGCTGTTGGAGTCCTTGCTTGCACTGTGATCATCATTTATACCCTGTTTAAGTGCTAACACTTTCTTTGCTACAGTGATTCATCTCACTTGGACACCTAGACTCCTCCACTGGTCAAGTTCTGCCTTGAACTAAATGCCTTTTGTTCTTTTTTAGACTCTTATTCACAATATGCTATGCTGAACAGAGGTCTTATACAGGATTAACCGCATTACATTCTGCAAAACAGGACATTGACCAAATAGACGTTATCCAGACATTACCATCTTCACATAGTAGTTTTGATACTATATACTACTTGGATAATATTAATTAAAACACAATATAAAAACATTTAGTACAACACAGTCATTCTTGTGTTTGATTCATGACATTAAAGTGAGCATACTTCGATCGGATGGACATAAACGATCGGATGGACATAAAGCACATATCTGTATACAATTCTTTCAAGGTTCCTTTCAAGGTTTATCCCTTATGTGTTTCAGTGACTTTTCCTTACCACTCTCAGTAAGAACTAATTCTTTATCTACGACATTCAGATTCAACGCTTATCCAATGCACCTTTTCCATATAGTCTATCTACAATACTTGACAAATTCTTTACTTGACAGATCATTTTCTACAAAGATGAATGATGGTGGAATGTCTATTTCAGCAACTTGACAAACTAAAAAATACATCTAGTTCTAAATATGTTTTTGGGGTTTTGATGCGTCAGGAAAAGCTCCAGCTGTCACTGCATCAGTCTGAAACCAGCCATTCATAAAACCCACCAACCTGGTAAAGTACATTTGAAGAAATACAGTGACAGGAAAGGTGATTTAGTTTTGTAAGAATAAAAAGCATGCCATTAAGTACTGTTAAAAAACCCTCATAATAAAAGATGGGCATTTCATGGGTCAAAAATAGCAAATCTTACAAGTTATCAAAAGAAGTCACAATTTAATGGGAAAGTATTTTCCCTTTTATATATCTACACTGTGTATTAGAACATATTACTTTCTCACATACTGCATGCTTATTATAGTATTATACTATTTAGTGCCGTACCAAAATCTCATTACATCACCCTAAAAATAACTTTCAGTATGACCTGAACTGAAACCAATATGTAGTTTTCAACCTGCCTTATGCAATTTCAAGTTTTGAATTTCTGTAATAAACGAATACAGCACTGTGATGGGCTAATCTCTTGTTATCCCCAGTTAATAAGCCAGTTGATCATCATGGCAATACAATAAAAGTAGCTTGGAATTTAAATAAGACCCCAGAACTCATACAGATCTCCACTATGAACTAACAAACACTGAAGTGTGTTTTCATTACCATTAATCACCAGTATTGACCTTTGATGATCTCAGCTGACTTGGAGTGCTTAAGAAGCATGGAGCGTGTGTTTGTGTGTGTGGTTGGTGGTCGAGGGTGTGGGTATGTGTGTGTGGGTGCATATATGAGAAAATGCATTCATCTCCATTAAAGAACCATCAGTCAGGAGGCAATCTCGTTATATCGCAGATAGATGACTGACAACAGAAAATTAAAGGTAAACACAAAACAGCAGAAGCCAAGGCCCCATCCGTAGTGTCACTGACATGTGGAGATTCCAAGTGCGCAGGTGAAATCAACATGGCCTCAAGACCTGAGCCATGTTAGCCACACATCTATGGCTTTTATTTATACACACCACAAAACAAACAGGTGTGTTCAGTGTGTGAATTTATATAAAGAAAAAAAGAAAGAAAAGAGATGTTGGAAGCATAGCTTAGCCCCATCATCATAAAATTCAGTCAACTCCTTTAATTCCTCACTGCATAGGATTTGAGCATAGGACACCCATTTTTTACTCCTTCAATTAAATCCCTGCACATTCCAACAGCTCTCATGTATAACAGCTGTTTTCGAAAGGCTTTGATGATGACTTGAAGTCCCTCTGCTTTTTTTCTAAATATATAGGACATAGCTGACTGCACAAACTAGTTTATGCTGAATGCAGTTCATATTCTTTCATATAGAGAAGATACATACACAAGATACATACCTGCAAATTACCTTTATTTCAACACAAACAAAACCAATGTGTTTATAGCATACCTTACATATATACCATAACTACAAAACCAGTAGAATCCAGTTGTGTGATACGTCAGTTCTGAGGGCGACATGGTAATTAAACAATATTGTATGCACACTCATGAAACAACCTGCAATAAATAATGACGTCAAACCACATGCTACCAATTACAATTAATCAATATTAGCTAAGCGCCAGATACATAAATCTATTCACGTTGTTTACAGCCCCTTTGACAAGTAACGCTGAATAGCACTAACGTCAGCTGACCATTGCCAGGACAAATGGAAAATCTCTGATTCATGAATGAAGTTAATGTCTAAAGCTGTAGCTAGCAAATTCCCCCTAATCTAATAAATATCCTTTGTATATAACAAAATATAAAATCATATTTTGGAACAACATCACTAAGATTGCTGTGATTGTCAACAAACATCACAGCTGCACAGAATACTAGTATTAAGCATTTAAAATATATAGGGAGGTACTATTTCAAATTATTAAAGGTATTAGTGGTAGCAGCTTTAGTAGTAGTAGTAATTGTCTTGTAATTGATGCAGTTATAAGAAGATGAAGTAGAATTATTAAATGTCAACACTCCCACTTGCATTACTCTGGAATAATCCTTGAGAAATTGTTTTCTTCAATTTCTTTACCTGTCGTTATAACATAGCCTACCTCCACGCTCATCTTTCTGCATGACAACTTGACATTTCTGGTCTTAATAGAGGCCAGTGATGAAAAAGTCCAGGATGATGGGAAGACTAATTGAGAAAAAGGACTGCCATCAACTTTAGTATTCGAATTATGAAGGTTGTCAGCCTCTGCCATCTTGTTACTAATATATGTATATTAATGAGGTTTATGTTATTTATCACAGGAAGACAAAGCAGTATAAATTCAATTCAGGTCAGCAACAACCACAGTTGGATTAAAACATGCACACAGAAACTGCATCACTGAGCCATTCTGTGCTTATTTTGAAATGACAAACCACTGCAGCGATATCATTTTGGATAATTTATAAGTCAAGACATGAATAAGAAAAATAATAGAATCACCATAAATGGCCGGGATCTTTACCAGAGTAACATTAATCAAGTGGTTTGCACAATCAAAGAAGAATCGGGAACAGTAATGCAATTATTTCATGTTCATCTAATATCTGTAAGCCTCTATTAGAGTTTTTGCTAAGGTGCCAGCCTATAAAGACCTTCCATAATTTAATAATGGATATAAATATCATGTTTCTGATCCCCAACCCCAAACCACATACTAGAGATGTTACCAACTGCAATTTTCTTGTCCAACGACTATAAATTACAGCCTACAGATAATTTTTGTTCAACTTTTCTTTTAATGGCTAGTAGCAGCGGCTGACTTGTGTCTGGCTCTGTGCTTTCAGAAGAGCTAGCTTTAGCTTTGTCCAATTCCACATATTCAGTGTGGTGATGCTGTTTTTTATGTCTTATTAAATTTGTTGTTTCCAGTGTTTTCGGAGTTGTTCCTCCGTGGCTTACTTTCTCAATGCATACTAGATACAGCACTTACTTACCCTAGAAGGCTGAAGACATGGCTGCAACCGAACACTATAACACTATATAACGAACTATATATAACACTATATAAGTGCTCCCTCACTAGTACTGCACTATATAGGAAGAGACTATTTAGTAGTAGCATTGGAGCGCAACTGAAATCTAACACTTTCTCGTCATCAACATGCGTCAGTGCTGATCTGTTTTATAAACAAACACAGTCTAAAGCTGGAATTGTGTTCAAAGCAGAACTAATTGTGAATTAATGTTAGTGAAAGCAGTGCGTTTTCCATGAGTGCCTGAGCTTGTTGTGCTGTTGTTGTCGAGCAGTGCACGTGTGCCTGAATGTGACCGGTGCAGAATCGTTTTTGTGAGACTGATCAGTTGATCAACTCTGGCCTGACTCGTCTGGTACTGGACAAATGATGTCCTACACCTTCTGTCAGCCCCAACACCAGCATTCCCTCTCTAATTCCCAACACAGCTACAACATCCAAGGGAAAGACTTCTGTCACTGCCGTGGCTGATGTTGCTCAAGAACCACAGAGTTGGACCTCTCTGCTTTATGCAAAGAAAGTAAAGGCTACAAGGAAGCATTCCATGAGCTGCATACACTCAGCATAACAGGCTGATTACTTGGCTATCCTAAGAATCATGTGAAAGTCCATGCTCCATGACTTTCACCTCTTACCTGTTTGCTAGCACAAGAGAGAAAAGTCTATAGACATTTAAACATTTGTTGATAGTTTTGGCCCCCATAAAAACTAAAACTGATTATGTAATATGATATATAAGGATGACAGGTAAATAATGAAAAACAAAGGTAAATATTAAAATGATCAAAAAGAGAGAGAAAATATTCAAAGATGTCCAAAAAACAGCAAGAAAATGTAAGCTATTCATTGTTTCTAGATGGTCTACACATGAATGAGCTTTTGCAAAAAAATAAAAATAAAAAAATAGTGATACAATGATTAGGCATAGAATATGACTGAATATAGATATGGGGTGTAACAATAATGCAAAAATGTCATGGAGATATAAGATGTCACATACGTTCTGTTTATTACTCCATCAGATGCAACTGCATGTTTTTTCTCCCATACACATTATGTGTAATAAGTATACATTATTTCGAATTATACCACAGTTAGTTCCAACCCGCAATCTGATTGGCTGAGAGACATCATTCCCATGACATTATTGCCGATAACTGAGACCGATGCTCTATAAGTACTACTCCAAGGCATAGACATGTAACCTAGCAACGACGCCCTAAAGAGCAGCCAAGTTATAATGACACAACTAAAACAAATAAAGTAAAATAATGAAAAAATGAAAGCTATAAGTAGTTCATAAAATATATTGGTTGGGAAAACTATTTAAATTTGGAAGATGAAGCTATTAATGACCAACCTGAGCCAAAGGTTTATCAACCTTCAGGATTTGGAAGCGCTGGAAAAGCTAAACAAAGTCAGTCCTTTAAATCAAACCTCCCCGGCTCTTAATAGATTCACAGCTCAGCTGAAGAGCAACAACCCTGAAGATCAGTTTTAGTCCCATCAACAAAAATGAACTGAATCAGCTTCATCACTCACAAAGATGTTCTTTGCTGGACTTTAACTCTGTGTGATTCATTAAACACCATCCACGGCTGATCGGAGGTTCATTCATCTGACAGGTATGTTATTTGTTAAGTCCTGCTCTTAACCCAGCGAAGCTACTGATGCTCTGTAACTCTGCTGTTACATTTCTGACTTATAATATTAACATTAAGAGCTACATCATACAAATTTATAATCACTAATCAAACGGAATCCTTGCCTTTCATTATAACACCGGGATCTCTCAGATTTGCTTCAGTCGGTAGAATAGCATATCTTAGTAACAGCTTGCCTTAAAAACCCGACCCATTTTATTTGCTAAATGTAAATAAACTTTCTTTTTAATAAAGTAAAACTTACCAATCGATATATTTGTGTCTATTTTCTGTATAATAAACCGGTTATTGGTCATTCTGTTCCTTGACTGAAGGGCCTAGCTGTGGGGAATGATAGAATGGAACTATTTTACCTTGTGGAAAGGTGATTAAAAAAAAACAAAAACGTTTTTTTCTGTCCTCTTTATCTTAAAGTCTAACAATAAATGCCGAAAACGGAACTGTGGTACGATCGCTATAATGCAGTCGAGATCATGCTTTAACGTGAGATACTGGCACAGGTGTGCTGCGGTCGTAGGCACGAGGCTGCAGGCTGAGCGCCAATGATCAGAACACCCGTGCCAATATCTCATGTTAAAGCACCACCTTGACTGTATTACTGGATAACTGTTATTCTTCAGAAATAAAAAAGGAATGTTTTCACTCAGTTATTTAATATATGGTCAAGCTACTACAAAACCTCTGTTTCTAGTAATTTATCTTAAGAAAATGTGGATTGTTTTTCAATGTTTACATTTCAGAAATAAAAAATAAATCATAAGGAAATCAAATTGTGAACTCAGTATTATGAATCTGAGCCAGATGTATCGTTACACCTGTATATATAATCCTGCTTATGTTCAGTGATGTCAGAGTATATAATGTATATAACAGACTTTCTCATATCTACAAGCAGGAGGTCTTTAATGTCCTATAATATAATTGAAGTATAATTTAAAAATATCATTTACTAAATTCAAACATAATGTATTAAAGTGGGTTAGTGGTTCAGACAGCGGAGAGTGGACAGTTAGAGAATTTGGAAAGGACAGTTTTTTTGTTTGTTTGTTTGTTTTTTCCCCAGCTCATCCTAGCCAATATAACCGGGTAATTTTTTTCGCCTACACATGAAGAATTTGGTATTACTTCACTAAGAACCACAAAGATGCTTTTTTGAAAGCTTTAAAATTTATGCAAACAAATATGTATATTAGCAAACGCTACTGCTATATCTACTGTCCTATATGGTCCACCAGCTCCAAAGAAAAAACACCCTAAACTTTTTTACATTTTGGCAGAACTTTTCTTAGAGTAACATTTTTTTACATGTTTTACACACATACAGACATTTTCTGAATGAATAAAATCTGTCAGTACTGGAAGTACTATTTCTTGCACTGCATAGTGCTTTGTGGTTGTGTTATGAATGTCCCTGCTTCAATTACAGACCTCTATGTTATCATATCTAATTCTATACCACAGCATCATCTTTTATTTGCTGGCCTCCTAATTTTTCAAAAACAATTTACAAACATTCTGTCTGGGTCAGGCCTGCAATTGAATTCCCTGATGTACCATTTGGGAGCCTTTCAGCTGCCTGCGCTGTTCTTGTGGGTTTATGTTTATATCATAAACTACTGTAAAATCCCCTTTTTACTGCTCCGCATAGGCTCTCATTCCTGGGCATCAAGTCAAAAAGCTTTATATTGTGTAATTACGGAGTTATACTGCATCTGCACTGAAGAAAAGACCCAAAGCAGCAGTGACAGTATACAACAGTAAGAAGATGATCCCTGCTGACCCGAGCTGCATTTCCGGAAAGCTTCACAACACAACTGGTCGAGAAAGTACCCCAGTAATACTGCAAAAGTTTTAAGGAAAGTTATTTAAAGATATCTGGTCATCCGACTTCCAGCTGTACTGGAGAGCTGGTTATGTAAGTCACATTTCCAATGAATAATTATCATAGCTTGTATAACAGCTGACTCTTATTGAGTTCTAGGTAAGAACTGTGCATTATCAGTCAATATTCTGTGTACCTCAGAATAAGATGTCAGTGTATTTTATAGAAAATGTCAAATCTAATTTGATACCAGAGCAGCACAGATGTACGGTGATTACCGCTGTCGCCTCACAGCTCCAGAAAGACGGTTTCGAGTCCTGACCAAGCCGCTATCTGTTTGGATTTTGCATCCTCTCCCAGTGCATATGTGGGTTTTCCTTCGGGTATTTCAGATTCCTCACACATTCCAAAGTCATGCATAGGTCAAAGTGTGTCTCTAAAAATTGGGCCAGTGTAGTGAGGGTGTGTGTGTATGCATGCATGCACCCTGAAATAGACTGAGGACTGGGGATGTTTGTAACATAGGGGTGGTTGTAACAGTATCAATTTCACCAATAAGGCATGATCTCAATATCATGTTATCACTTAAGACCACTTCCTCCCTGGTCTTACTTATGAAATTGCACAGTTCTGTGGAGAAGTATGCTGTGTTTACAGACTAAACACTGACTTTCAAGTAAGGAAGTTCATTTTTGCACCAAGTCTATTACATTTCACATTTTACATTTATAGCATTTTAGCAGACGCCCTTATCCAGAGCGACTTACAATTGATACAGTCTTACAGTCCAAGCAATTGTGGGTTAAGGGTCTTGCTCAAGGACCCAACAGTGGCAGTGGCGGAATTTGAACCCTGGACCTTCTGGTCCATAGTCCAATACCTTAACCACTAGGCTACCAAGTCTATATTTTGATTAGCACTGATTTCATCTATGCTCATTTCAAATCACCATGCTACTGCATCTAGCTAAACAATGGCGTGCACTGGGTCTGGCTCAAAACCAAACGAGTGCCATTGCTGCCTACTTCCTATGTATGTTACGGTACGCCATGGCGAACCGTTAAAGAAGAAAATAATCAACAAATGTTTCTTTTAAATAATATATTATTTTATTGAGAGTTAGGACCCAAGTGCAGTTAGCTCCAGATGGAATCAGTGAACCAAAATAAATGATGATAATTAATAAGCAAAATAAATAATAACCAAGCCTGCAGTTAATGCAGGACCTGGGACTCGAACCCCCGAACCCTAGTGTCAGAGTGAAATCACAGTTTGGCACGGCGCCAGACACTAGGACCCGGGAGGAAGAGCAGGTGAGCTGAACGGCAGACAAAGGAGACGCCTATAGCGGACTCAAAATAAGGTTTAAACCGTCTAAAAGCTATGACAGAAGCAAAAGGAAATATAAGATGCACGCTGATAGGCAGCGCGACCAAAAACAGACGTTTTAACGCGAGTATTAACAAGATTAAAGCGCAGAGCGCGAATAGCGGTTCGCGCATGCGCAGAAAGGATTCGAGTGCTTCAAGCCCGAGCTCTGCTCGCTGGAGCTCGGCTGCGCCGGAAAAAGCCGAAGAGTACTGAGGGTGCGCGTGCACAGTGCGACCACAGCGCGTGCAGAGTTACAGCGAGTGACTCTGAGTCGACTCACTCACGGTGAGAGATCCGCAGAGGAAACTCACGGTCCTCCCTGTACCAAAGGGAGCATGAGGCTGATGCGGGTCCCCAGCAGGCACGTACCACGGATACTCCTGGCAGATCGCTCACTGGAGTGTGGCACCAAAGCCGGGGAGATGCGCACAAGCGCAGAAGAGCGGCCGAGCCGCGATCGCTGAAGTTGCTCGGAGAAAGGCGCTTCCGGATGGCCTAACGCCACTCCAAAGCGTGAATAGGCTTTCCCTTTCCTATCTAAAGGCCCTGGCAATTACCTCAAGCATTTCCGCTTTACTCAAGTCCACCCCTTTGCGGGCAAACTCATGCCATCATCCCTGGAGAGACAGGAGGAAAGATCCGAGCAGCAAGAAAGCGATCAAAAGCTATAAACCGTAGCGAGAGGTGAACAGTATGCAAGCAGTAGGCGGGTATGCGGCGCCTGTCAGTGGCAAAGCGTGCTCTTAAATAGCACTACTGACAGGTGCAATCGCTTCCCAACGCAATCACATTGCCAATCAGTAATGCCAACGTGAATGCACTGGTATGTGGGGATTCCACACGATAACTGAGCCAACAGTGGCCTCTACTGTCAGCTCAAGGGAATCCCCAGAAAAGTGGAGAGAGCAGACACTGCTGTGAAGGACCAACACTGACCACTGACGGCCAAAGTGTAGGCCCTAACAATGTAGGGTGCTCTCAGAGCTTTCTAACTGACAATGGAAGCCTAGATTGGTTAATGAGACAGTGTTCATGGTTACTGATTGCATCATGTTATTGCTAGACTGCGAACAGTTTTACAGGTCTGGATTCTAGTCTTTGGTGTTTTGCCAATTTAATATTTCCTTAATATTGAAGAAACATTGTAACACAGAAAAGTTTTGATGAGTTGTGATAAGAGGAACAGATAAAATGTAGACAGAAGCTAAGATAAGAAGAACATGAGGGAAACTGAGGAGAACATGAGCGCTTCTGTATGAGATCTGTGGTTTAGCATGTTTAGCTGGTAACTGGTCATAAATTCATTGATTAAAACTTGCTCAAATATTAATATGTAAAATTGACATAATGTGTCTGTTGTAATGTAAGAAAGTCCGCATGTCCACAAGTTCTGGACTTAGGCAAGCTCTTTCCTTGGAAACTATATTCCATAATCGCATATATATTTAACACCTGAGACACAGAACAGAAATGGTTCACAAACTTCCCCACCCTGCCTTTACGAAAGAGAACATTCAATTTTTCTTGTCCCATGTTTATTGATGTCTAATCTGGAGGAATAAAGTAAAAAGAGAAATTTAATTAATGAACAAGAGTTACTATGCTTAATTTTTGCGCTTGATTAAACTGTGAAACCTGCGAAAAAATGTGTTAGATTTCGGCCAAAAATGTTCATTTCAGTGCATCCCTAATAATTGCTATGTGACATTGAGCAGGTACTGCATGACATTATAAAACCTCAGAGAACAATGATCAGGACATCTGCCCAGTGCAGGCTATCACAGCAGTCAAAAAGTATTCAATGTGAAGCAAGAAGAAGTGCTGACTGCTTACTTGACTGAGGCAGCAGATTTGTACTTCTGACTTACCCCACATGAGGTAGACCTACTGAGCATCTGACAGGTACAGATTAATGTGTTAGGCCTAAGTATGAATTTTGTGTGCGTGTGTGTGTGTGTGTGTGTGTGTATGTTTTCAGGTACTATTTTTACTTTATTTTAGGTCAGGAAGTTTGCATACCAACTTACACTGGAGTACAAAATCAGGGATAAGAACTGCACGCCAAGTCCAGATTGGTTCTCAGGCTTTATAAAATGGCATGGGAAGTTGTCCATGAGAAGTGCACAAAGTACAGACAAAACTGATTTAGATGCATATTTCATGGTCTGATTGTAACAAAAGAACTCCTTGTGTTTGGAATTGACCTGCATAGTTCTGTAGGAACATTGTGCTGTGCTAACGTGCAAGTCCTTCACATTTAGAAGGGTTTTGTATGTCAGCGCTTTCACTTACTACAGGACACACAGGCAGTTATTTTATTTGATTTGGATTTTTTTGGTAATATACTGGAAAATCCAGTGCATTCTGGGATGCTTAACAGCAAGGGCGTCTTTCACATAATGGTTCATTTCAGTAGTAATGTCAATACTCACCTAAACACCCCATTTTGACCTTACAAATTGGTCATTCATACAGTCAGTGCTATTTATATTAGGTATGTGGTGCCACCCATAATCAGCAATAAAAAATATTCTCTGACTTTTGCAGCTGTAGCCCTTCTGTTGATATAGACCAGATGGGATAGGCTTCATTACAAAAGCACTGTTTTTTATGCCTGAACATTTCTCCCACATCCAGCACACTGACTACTTGAACTAAGCGTTTGCTTATCTATGAATAGATCCCAGATAGTAATGACATAGTCAATGTAATTTGTTATTAAAATGGTCAGAATGTTTTGACTCTGCTGTGTATATGCAGAGCTTAATTTAATTCTATACGAAGACAAATGTAACAAAACATATACAGTATAGCAGTAGGGTGCCATAGGGTGCCATGGGCCCTGGGTTCAGTCCTCCGCCTCAGTTACTAATTCTGTAAAATTTGGCAAGCTCTTCTATGTGGACTTTCTTCTATGTGTGAAGTTTCCAAAATGATCCTAGTAAATACAGTGTACATCCAAATACTCTGAATAGTCCTGCCTTTTCAGTATATGTAAAGGCTTTTTCAGCATATTTACCCACTGCAACCCTGATCAGGATAAAGCAGCTCCTGAAAATGTATAAATGGACATTTTATAATAAATTAATATCACCTACCAGTAATGGACACGGTCTTTTAGTTTGACTTCCTAAACAGAGTTTCTCAGCTCTCAAGCAATGACAAAGATACACAGCAAATGTATCACGGCTGAGAAGGATTTACTGAAAAAACAGGGAAAAAACTACATTAATGTGCCACTTTCTGGAAAAGGAGCAGCTAGCAAAGCTTATCCTCCAGCCTAATGGGGCAGGTGAGTGCTGTCGCATTTAAATCTTCCGTCGAGCTGGCATATGCGTGTAAAATAACATGTAGCATAAATATCTATACAACAGAGTAGCTACATTTGTAAGTTTGTTTGTCTCTGCACTGACTTTAGTGAGATGCCACTGGTGTGAGTGGTGCTGGTGTATCACGTACAGCACAGCTAGAGCTACAACTATGTACTATGTAACTATAACTAAGAGTAATTCTCTAGGCCAAGGCTATCACTTGTCCATGGATCAGACATGGCCCTTGACTGGTTCTTACCAGCTAACTAAATGAAAAACATGTCATGTTCTGTCATCGGTAGAGTTTCATGTACAGAATAATAACAAAATGGAAACAAATCTGATTTACAGATAATCTTATCACATGTATTACACACACTACAGTAATCTAATAAGAATAAACCTCTCTGTCTACATGAGTCTCACAGTAATTGTATTTCTTTCAGTAGCATCACTGCCTGTGGAAAAACTGTTACTCTTCTTTCTAGAATTAGGCTAGAGTTAACTGCTTCTTCATGTTGGTAATAATTAAACTATCATACAGACTAAGTAACAGCATATCATATCTGTACATTATATGGGACCTGTAACATGTTTAATCCAATAATATTGTAATGGTAAACCATAAGTATAGACGGTAAGCATTTAATTGTGTCTCCATAACAAAGCTTTTTAGCTTATTGCCTAATAACGATATTATTTGTAACTAGGGCTGTAACAAACGACTATGTTCATCGTCAAATAATGTATAGATTACTGAAACGCAAAATAATCGATTATGAATCGCTGAATTAACAAATAACACTTATGTCTAACTAACAATGAAGACAATAAAGACGAACAGTTTCACTATGTTAATGTACTTTCCTGTTAATACAAAACATAAAACTCTGATATGTTTTTCACCCTTAAAACCAGTAATGTGCAAAGTAGCAGTAATACATTTTAACAAAACCAAATCAGTAACTCAGCATCTCCAGGGATAACCATGAGGTGCATTCAAATTTGGCACACAGTGGTGAACGTTTGTATTCTCTATGAAGAGTTAAATTTGAATGATTTGATGTAACCATTACATTCAATTTCAATGGCAACACTTCAAGCTCCCCTGTATGAACTACCTCCTATAACAGTTTGTGTTTGCAAATGTTCACAGACATTTCAAGGCAGCAAAAACCTGTTCTCCTATTTTTGGCTAATTTGAACACACCTGTGGAAGTGACGTAAAGACAACAAAGCAATGTTTTCAACTATAAACTTTGTTACTTGCATCTCCGTTGCAAAAACATCATCAAATAATCAACTATCAAATTAGTTGCCAACTAATTTGGAAGTGGATTTTAGTCGACTAAGTTGTTGGATCCCTACTTGCACCATAACCTCCTTCTCTCCTAAGCGATACTAATTACGTTGTATTTTAATCTATCCCGTCATGTATTTATTTTTATTTTTTTAGATGCATAATTAGCTTCCAGTGGAGTTAAATGGATGTTGAATATGGGAGTTGAATACTATATATTTTTTAATAATATTGTAATACTGTAATATATTGTAATATAAGGTCTGAGCATGCATGTGTCCTGTAATGGTAAACTGGTGCCCTGTTTAAATGGCTAGGGTTGGTTCGTGGCTTGTGCTCTGTGCTACTAACTAGGACCCAGTCACCCCCTAGATTGCTCGACTCCATTGCTTTCTTTTAATACGTGGCATTTAGAGACACAGAGAAAAACCGCAGTGCCTAGCCTTTGCTTCAGGTTTCCATAACAGTCACTGTAAAAAAAATAATTCTGGACAAATCTAATTTGCAATTACATTAAACATAAATCTGTGCCTTTTAGTCTAATCCTATTTCCCTAAATCTGTTTAGCAGATTACACTAGTCAAAAAAAATGAACGAGCAGAATAAAACAACCCCAGCGTTAAGCTGCAGTGTTATAAAAACTCCTCACAAAACCCATATCCAAACAATATCGGCAAACCATCAGATGGTGCAAGAATATGCACACTTAGAATTTCTAAGCCTACAGCATGGTAAGCTGAGGAGCAAATACCATACCACATTAAAACAGCATCTATAGTGGCAGACATTTTAAGCCATATTAAGGAGGTAAGGGCCGTAACTCCCTTGAGTCAGCAGATTTTGGCTGTTTGTTAAGCTGAAATATGGGCCTTCATGGGGAGAGTGTGGGGTGTGCTGCCATAATGACTGCAGATACGGTTGTAACAACAGCAGGATTTTACAGCAGTAAGCCACTCAGCCTCCCACCCCAATCCATCTACATCCCTGACACAGTTAATTGTTGTTATCAGGATTTTGAGTAGCTGGTGTTTATTTACCTGTCTAAAATGAGCTTAATAAAGAACCCCACTGCTATGCTACACTTCACCACCTGTGGCGTTCTGCTTGTTTTCTATATTCAGTGCACTGATGTGGAATGAGGTACAGGAATGATGATCGCAGCTTTTTGTAACAAAAAAGCCATGCATATTAATGCTCAACAATAGTTTGCATGTTCCACTGCAAACACCAGTGAGCAGCTCAATTTTAATTTGATGGCATTAATAGGGTGTGTTCAGTGTTGCAGGCAAAAATTGACCTGCTTAATTGTAATACATGTTTCAGTACATAAGGAAGCACTTAACCCTCACATGCTTAACAGTGGCTGGGCTCCATGTTGTCCCTAGTGAATATTTCATTAAGATATTTTGCTCTTCAGTAACTGTTTCAGTAAGTGTTTCAACTTTTCTATGACTGCAATTAATAGATCAGGATATTCACTGATGCATATTCACTTAGCAGCCCACAAGTCATATCCAGCTTCTAAGAAAGTCACAGATCAAACTTTTATTTGGTACACACTGGACAAATTAGTTATTCCTACGAGTCCCACACAATCAACAGTAAATGCCAGTTATTATTACTGTACAGTATGTAATGTGACTCAAGCTATTGATAGCATCCTGCATGTCCATGTACACTAAAATTAGTCAAAACGTTTGTGGACACCCAGACATGTCATCCAAAAACATGGGTCTTAGTATGGAGTTTAATCCCCAAGGGCTGCTATAGCAACCTTTATTCTTCTGAGAAGACCTTCCACTACCTTACAAAACATGGCTTTGAGGTCAGGCACTGATGTTAGGCAGCAAGCCGGCATTTTGATATTCCAATTCATCTCAGAGGTGAAGTTCGAGTGAAGTTCAGGGCTGTGCAAGTCAGCCAAGTTTAAGCCATTTCTTTTATTGATTTGTTTTAGGAGGGCAGACCAGTGAGTTGATTAACTGACTTGTTGGGGAAGTGAAAGCCTATAAAATCGTCATATTGATGTGTTCGGTACAACCCAGTCTACTGACACCGTTTGTCTATGGAGACTGAATGCCTGTATGATTCATATTATGAACTTGTGGCTGAGTATGACTAAAATAACATAGAAGTAATAGATAGTAGAATAACAGAAGTAGTGACGACAGTGGAACCTCGGTTATGGTTGTTAATTTGTTTCAGAAGGCTTGTCGAGAACCGAAAACAATGAGTACCAAGCAAATTTTTCCCATAAGGAATAATGTAAAATGAATTAATCCATTCCAGATCCCCAGAAAATCCACACTGTAGGCATTATATGTACTAATGGAGTTGGATTTTAAAGGTGCTCTCTGATTTACGATGGGGATATGTTCAGACAAATCCATCATAAGTTAATGTATCATGAACCAAGAAGTTTAACGAGTATTTGGTAGAGCGGAGCTAATGATAAGCAAGTTAATGTTTAAAACACTTACATTAACCTAGAGTCCGACAAAATCATTAAGGCAAAGCTTATTTTATTATAAAGTGTTGAAAACTCTCATGTAATGTAGTGAGTAATTTTTTTAAGTGAACTCGGGGCACTAGCATAGCTGCTAATGCTAACTGCAGCCTGTCTTCTGGAGCATTCACAGGCTTCATTTACTTTCGGTTTTCTCTTATAACTAACCTCATGGACTCATGGAGACTTACTTGCACTAAGAATACAGCACTGTAGATGTAGAAATAAAGAATACCACGACAAACAGCAGAGAGCTTCACTTCATTGAGCAAGGGCTGTTGCGAATCTGAATCACTGAATGACGAATCGAGTTTCAGCTGGAACGAGTCGCGTGGCTTAACTCCTACAAGCGAGTTCGCCAATTGACGAGCAAGCAACGAGGACCAAAACAAATGCATTGTGAACTGTATTCCATGAGTTCTGTGATGGTCGAGACCCGAGATACCACTGTATATACTTTTAGCTACATTAGCTATTCTGTCCACCTAGATGTCACAATTACCATTTTTGTAGTCTAGCCTTTAAACTGAACTACTTGAATTGTCCTGCTATAGCATTATAGAGCGCCATGCTGCTAGTGAATTACACTGAATGAACATTTTATTAGAGACAGTCATCTAGTAGCACACTGGATCTCCTTTGGCCTTAAGAACAGCAGCAATTTGTTGCAGCATAGATTCCACTAGGTGTTGAAATCACTCTGCAGGAATACTGGCCCATGTGGACAGGATAGCTTCTTGCAGTTGGCAAGTATGGAGGTATTGACATGCTCTGAACAGCCCATTCTACCTTGTCCCAGAGATGCTCTTATAGGATTAGGTTCTGGGGACTGTGCAGTCCAGGGAAGCAAGGAGATCTGCTGTCATGTTCCTGGAACCAATCCATAACTATACGCTCTTTGTGGTAGGGTGCATTATCCTGCTTAAAATGTCCTGCTGCCATAGAGTGAACAGCTGCCATGAAGGGATGAACTTGACTGGCCACTATGCTTAGGTAAGTCCTACTGTAAAAACGTCCATCCACAGGTATCAGAGGACTCGGTGTGTGCCAAGAAAATATTTTCCACACCGTTACTCCACTTTCACCAGCCTGAATTGCTGACACCTGACAAGAAGGGTTCATCGATTCATGCTGCTTGTGCTAAATTCTGACCCTCCCATCAGCATGCAACAGAAAACTGGATTCATCAGGCAATGTTTTTCCACTGCTGAGTGATCCAATTTTTGCACTCTTTCGCCCACTGGAGTCTTACCTTTCTGTTTCCCTTATACAGTAATGGAACTCAAACTAGTTATCGTCTGTTATAGCTCTTCCATGCTAAGGAACGACGAGCTGTGCATTCTGACACATTAGTTGCAGTACTGGTGTTGTATTCGGCTGCAATTTGCTCGACTGCACCGTCTGTTCATCAGAACTATTGTTGACATCCTCCTCTGACCCCTTTCATCGATTAGTTGTTAACATCCATAGGATCCCCTTTCGCTGGATGTTTTTCCTCAATCACACCATTCTCCGTATACTCTCTACACTTTTGAGAGCCCACGTTTTTGAAATACCGGCCCTGGCTAGTCTAGCACTCATTCTAAAGTGGATTCACATTGAAACTGATCCACACAATACTTGCTCACTTGATTTTATGCTACATGATCTGGGTCAAGGCAGGTGTTTCTAATAAAGTGTGTGTGTGTCAGCAGTTAGATAAACACACACATTTGGGAGTGAACCACACATTTCAAGAATTTCTCAGTCTCAGCTTTATCTGATTTCTGTTTCTGTGATTTGTATTTGTTAATCTGATAAAATGAATCATATACAGCACTGTGTAAAAGTGTTTTTACTTTAATGTTTATCTGTTTGTTTATCTGCATGTGTATCAATAGAAAAAGACATGATTTAGAGATTGAAGTAATAACACAACCATGAACAGAAAAATTCACTGCCTGCCCAAAAAAAGGTCACCACCTGGATTTAATAAGCAAATAGTTAAATAGTTTCAAAAAAAGAGCCTCCCATCGGATAATTACTGCATTGGTGATTATGTTTCAGCTGACAACAAGTTATTTAACCCTACCTGATACAGTAAGCAGCTTCTCATTTGTTAAACAACCATGTCGATAGACACATCCTGTTTGACCCTTCTGTTTCAGGAGGGTCAAATTGTGAAAGAGTGGCAGGGAGCATTCACAAATGGGTTGGCCACCAGAGTCCAGACCTGAAACCCATTGAGAATCTTTGGGATGTGCTGGAGAAGACTTTGTGCAGTGGTCCATATCTCACATCATCAATACAAGATCTTGGAGAGAAATAAATGTTGTGATAATGGAAAAGCTTGTGGAAACGATGCCGTAACCAAAGCTAAAAGCAATCCAACGAAATATAAGAGTGTGTGACCTTTTTGTTGGCCAGGAAGTGTACTAAAGAAATGTTAGAGAATTTTCACATTGTTAAAAACTGTTAAGCAATATGCTCAGCAAAGATCATCTTTAAGATAAAACCTTTAAGTTTTAACCCAGATCCTAATTAAACAAATATAACAAGACTCACAAAAGAGATGCATGCACACCCACACAAACACATACCCTCACATTTACAATGGTTTTGAACTTGTAATTTCTACTTCTGATTTAAAATTCTACTAAAGCACAATGTGACAGCAGATAAATACATACAGCTTAATATCAGTAATTACTTAGTGACTCTCTCATGAATTTTAAATTGTATTCCCTTATCCAGGTTAATCAGCGAATAAAAAGTCTCCAACTGCAAAGTAAAAAAAAACTCTAGAAAGTCGTTTTAGCAACCAATTCATCCAATTCTTGTGTCAAGAAGTTCACACTTTTGATCATGCTCTTTTCTTGTTGTGTGTGCTGAGCACACATACAGTGGGGGCTAAAAACGTCCACTAGTGAGAATGCTTGTTTTAATCTTTGTGGAGAAAGGTTTGCACCACAGCAGGATAACAACACAAATCTCAAACCTTTGCGGCAACTGTTTGAAGAGTAGAGATGATCAAGAAGTACTGACTATCATGGACTGCCCCCCACAGTCTAAAACCATCAAGTGTGACAGAAATAGCCAAGCATTCAGTAACATCACGAAATGCCCTCCTGAATACTGTGAAATTATCCTGGCCTAACATAAACATCAGACTTTGCACAAACCTTGGAAGTACACGCTGTACATAACAGCCAAAGAGGGACACACCTTATACTCATAACTATCTTTTTTCAAAGAATCAACTTTTAACTCAAACTGTTATGCCATTATGTGGTTCATAAAGAAAAACACTACTAAGAAAACGTCACGACCAGAAAGTTCACGCATTGTCCCAGCACACATCACTCCAGCAATCACTCTCTAGGTCACACTCTCCGTCACTGTTTACTGAATTACTGATGAAGCTCACCAGTTGCTTGTTTTCTTATTACCAGTTATTATTATTAGCTGTTATTAGCTGGCCTCCGTCTATTCTTTGTGAAGTTTCTTCATAGCTGCACATACATGTCACCTGGTCTCTAAGCCTTATCTAGCCTTATTCTTGTTCCTGTCCACATATCCCACTCTGTTTTATATCGTGGTTTTGGATCCCTGCTCCCACACCTTGGCTTCCTATTCCCAGCTTCAGCCCTGTTGTGCTTCAGATCTCTGTTTCGGTTTTGAGTTTGTTTGTACTCAGAACTGGCTCTTACTTGGTTTTTGGCACAGCTTCATTCCCCAGACTCCATCTCTATCCAGTGAGATGTTTTTCTATTTTTGACACTTTTAGTCATTCAACTCTGGACTCTTGCCTGTTATTTGCTCAAAAATGCTCAGTTGCATCAATCTTTCAATTTCTGCCAGATATGACAGAACACTAGTTTTGTGCTAGATGTGTTCACTGGGCATGGTCGGCTGCTATGATTGGCTTCTGTCACTGCAGCAGGCCTCGCATGTTATGGCATTCTGGGAACTTTCTCTGACATCGTCCAGACAGCCCTGTCCTCTCTGACAAAGCACCAGTGTCCCCTGTCCTCTCTGACACTGCCCCAACAGGCCCTGATTTCACTGACACCACCAACGATGCTCCCCGACACTTCCGGTGTCACCCAGGTGTTCCCCAACACTTCCAGTGCTGCCCATGTGACCACCGTTGCTCCTGCAGTCAGCCAGACGCCTCGCAGTTTTTCCACCACCAGGGTTCTTCCCTGCCAGTATCTCCTGGCTCTTTCCTGCAAGTTCCTCCTGGTTCCTCGTTGACTGCACTGCTCCAACATCACCTCCGTGGTCTCAGCTCAGTACCGAAACCACATTACAGGGGTCCCTGCTCAGCCACGGCACAGCATGAAACTGCTCCCTGCTCAAGCCCACACCGCAAGATCTTGTCCCTGCTCTGTTTGATGCCTCCGCAAGTGGTAATCCATGGACGAGCCCGGCTCTGCACGGGAGACCTCCATGTACATCAGCCTCAGTGAACTCCTTGGTGGGAGTTTATTTATTTGGTGTATTTAACAGCGTCAGTGGCCTCACACACAAGGTAGCAACTATACACAAAGTTGCATCAAACTACGACTGTGGGAAGAAACCCAAGTACCTGGAGTAAACCCAGGTGGACATGGGGAGGACATGCAGACATGCACAGAAAGGACCCAGGCCGCTATACGCTGGGATTGAACCCAGGACCTTCTTGCTGTGAGGCGGCCACCATGCCACCCTACTTGGTGGGGATAATTTCACAACCATGCCGTTTCCGCACTGCAAGTCCTAGCACACATCACTCCCGCCACGTCATCCCCCTCATCATGCACTTTATCACTGTTTCCTGAATCACTGATTATGCGTACCAGTTGCTTGTTTTGTTATTATCATTTCAGTTATTGTTGAGTTTGTTTGTACTCGGAACTAGGGGTGGGTATCGCAAAAGACTCACGATACCATACACATCACGATACATTGCGATACGATGCATATTGCGACATATTGTGATATTCACTGCAAATATAAAAACAGCTGAAATAAGGTACAGTTTACAATCACATCACATTGACAATTCAGCCGGCAAATTGAGTCAAAACACTGCACAAACATCTATAAGAGCGGAGATTGTAGTTTACACCCCATTTAAAATGTGTTTTTCTTCCTTTCAAAAATGCACATTTTGAGCTGAAAATCGAAGTAGTATATCGTGATCATAAATATCACAATTTATTGCTTTATCGATTTTTTAGCACAGCCCTACTTGGGAAATGGCTCTGGCTTCTCATGTTTTGGCACAGCGTCGTTCTCTGGAGTCCATCTCCATCCACTGAGCTTTGCCTTTTGTCTATGTTTTGCTCAATAAAGCTTGCTTTGAAACGAATTTCTGCATATGTCTCCCAGTTTGCCAGATATGACAAAAAAATGCAACAGACAGGCATTTACACTAGTGATCTCAGATTTTATGAGCTTACATTGCAGCATTGTGACATGGCAAAATCATAGCAGATTTCAGAACTGCATGTAAATAATATCACCTACCCTTACTCATGCCCCAACATTACTGTTAGTCACTTCAGTGGAGCACAGTTGTCAGTCCTTTTCGCTAGCAAACCGCAACCGGATAAGAACAGTATTTACTTTTTCTGTACATGATGCCTATGTGCGTTCCGTTCTTTAGAAAGGGTGTAACAGCTGGTCACGTAGGCTGTGTTTACAGGTCAAGCTGTGTAGAACTGTTAGAGGGTGTATGCTGACAAACATGTTTCATAAACGAACAGAAAAAGCCAAGATACTTTGTATTTACCTGCTAATGTATTCTTCTGCCTCCCTTATTCTGCCACTTTCCGTCCCCTGCGCGCACACACACAGAAATTGGAGTCAACTTAATTGTTTTCAAAGTAAGCAGCAAATTAATTCTCAGGATGTATGTCTAATCACATTGTTGGACGTGGAGGTAATTTGCTAATGGACCAAAGAAAAATGGCACTATAGTCTCTCTCTCTCTCGCTCTCTTCCACTATTTGATATGCAGAAACACTGCAACAAACATTAGCGGTTTAGACAGAGACAGAATGGTCTGAAGGAGGTTTAAAAAAAGACTCATTATATTGTCTTTTGCTCCCGGGGTGAGAAACTAGCAAAGAGTGAGAAAGAGAGGAAGCACTTTGTTCACCCGACGCGTTCACAACCCACAGGACCATTTAATTACCATCTCTACCCTCCTCAGGATGCTTCCCCCCATCCCCTGACACAGCTCCATGTCTACTTAACGTTTTTAATTACTCTTTAACTGTGGCCTAATCACACAAACGCAGAACAGCACAGCCGTATCTCGACATCAGCACAGGCCGTGTAACAGACAGCGCTGAGCTTTAGCTTGTAAGGGAAATTAATTGTTTAGCCCTGACATGCATAAAGGGTCTCCCTCTTCCTCTCTCTCACACACGCACACACACGCGCACACAGAGATACAGATATGCAGGGTAACAAGTGTCTTTCTATCATTGTGAGTACTTCCCACTGACATCATATCACTGAAGCTAATTACCTAACCTTAATCTCAGTAACCAATGATTTTCAGAAGGAAGTTGTCATTTTTCTAAGGAAGCAATTTGCTTTGTGGGACTTGAAAAGCGTCCCCAAAAGCTAAAAATAATCACATCATTCTTTACTTGTGTGGGAATTTTGGTCGTCACAATGATAAATTGTTTAAATGTAACCACTACCATACCGTTTCTCTCTCTCTCCCTCACACACCCAGATATGCAAAGTAGCACAACCCTGTGTTTAGAGCTAAGCAGTAATTTGTGACGGTGTGAGCTTTATAAGGCAGGCCATCCCCAGCTTGTAGGGGAGTCCTTCATTCAAGGTCACCAAACAGAGACTGAGGGAGAAAGAGTGGTACTGTGGTAATGAGGGACTCAGCATGCATAAGATCACACTCAGTACAAGTCCTGCTTTTAACCTGGCATATACACCACACAGTGCAGACCTTTCTAAGAGCCACTAAGCAGGTGCGGAGACAGTCTAACCAAGACTACATTCTAATAACCCCAACACCCATACCGATTTGATATTGGGAATTTAATTCTGACAGTATCCAGTAACAAAGCCAACTCGTGTGTGATAGTAGGCAGGATACTGGACAATATCCTGTGGTCAAGTAGGAAACCATTATTAGGACAAAAAATTTTTTTTTTTTGACATCAAAAGAGCACAGTGCAATGAAAAAATATGCAGTGAATCAAAGCATTAAATGTACCAAATCTGGATCTGATGATGTGTCAGTGCCTCGAGTCAGAATAAATCTCAAAATGTATCATTTATCTAGCCAGTGCATCACTGCTCACTACTGATTTTCCTTATTTAGATCTAATTGAGGTATGGGACATTTAAAAAGATAATTACATTTACAATTTACAGCATTTAGCAAATGCCCGTATCCAGAGCGACTTGACAATTGATACAAACTTACAATCGTGGGTTAAGGGTTTTGCTAGGGAACTTCCTCTTTGATTCTCCAACAGTGGCAGCTTGGCAGAGGTGGGATTTGAACCCTAGACCTTTTTTTTTGGTACCTTAACCGCTAGGCTACCCCAGAAGCAGTAATGACAATGCTACCTCAGCTCACATCTTTAATTCATGGTTAAGGCTTGTTGAGAACCAACAGCAATGAGTACTGAGCTAATTTTTCCCATAAGGAATAAGATAAATTGAACTAATTCAGTCCAGTCCCCCAGAAAATCCACACTGTATAAGGCATCATATGCGTTACTGGAGGTGTATTGTACAAGTGTTCCCTGACTTACGTTGGGGATATGGTCCAGCAAATCCATCACAAGTTAAATGTAACATGAACCAATCTCTACACTGTATAATAATGAAGATATGGAAAGGATACTGTGATAAGTAATGATAAGTAAGTTAATGTTTAAAACACCTACATTAACCTACAGTGGGGCAAAAAAGTATTTTGTCAGCCACTGATTGTGCAAGTTCTCCCACTTAGAAAGATGAGAGAGGTCTGTAATTTACATCATAGGTACCCCTCAACTATGAGAGACAAAATGAGAAAAGAAAATCCAGGAAATCACATTATGGGATTTTTAAAGAATTTAATTGTAAATTATGGTGGAAAATAAGTATTTGGTCACCCACAAACAAGCAAGATTTCTGGCTCTCACATACCTGTACCTGCTTTTTTAAGAAGCTCTTCTGTCCTCCACTTGTTACCTGTATTAATGGCACTTGTTTGACCTCGTTATCTGTATAAAAGACACCTGTCCACAGTGTCAAACAGTCAGACTCCAAGCTCAACCATGGCCAAGAACAAAGAGCTGTTGAAGGACACCAGGACGAAAATTGTAGATCTGCACCAGGATGGGAAGGGTAAATATATAATAGGCAAGCCGGTTGGTATGAATAAATCAACTCTGGGAGCAATTGTAAGACATACACGACCATTTATAATCTCCCTTGATCTGGGACTCCACGCAAGATCTCATCCCGTGGGGTCTCATGATCATGAGAACGGTCAGCAAAAATCCCAGAACTACATGGAGGGACCTGATGAATGACCTGCAGAGAGCTGGGACCAACGTAACAAGGTTACCATCAGTAACACACTACACCAAGAGGGACTGAGATCCTGCAGTGCCAGGCGTGCCCCCCTGCTTAAGCCAGTACATGTCCAGGCCCGTCTGAAGTTTGCCAGACAGCATATGGATGATCCAGAAGAGGACTGGGAGAATATCATGTGGTTAGATGAAACCAAAATAGAACTTTTTGGTAAAAGCTCAACTGGAGGAAAAAGGATGCTGGGTTGCATCCCAAGAACACCACACCTACTGTGAAGCATGGGGGTGGAAACATCATGCTTTGGGGCTTTTTTTCTGAAGACGGGACAGGACGACTGATCTGTGTTATGGGAAGAATGAACGGGGCCATGTATCGTGAGATTTTAAGCCAAAACCTCCTTCTATCAGTGAGAGCATTGAAGATGGAACGTGGCTGGGTCTTCCAGCATGACAATGATCCCAAACGCACCGCTCGGGCAACGAAGTAGTGGCTCTGTTAAAAGCATTTCAAGGTCCTAGAGTGGCCTAGCCAGTCTCCAGACCTCAACTCCATAGAAAATGTGTGGAGGGAGTTGAAAGTCCTTATTGCCCCAAAACATCACTGCTCTAGAGAAGATCTGCATGGAGGAATGGGCCAAAATACCAGCTACAGGTTGTGCAAACCTGGTGAAGACTTACAGGAAACGTTTGACCTCTGTCATTGCCAACAAAGGTTATGTTACAACGTATTGAGTTGAACCAAATTTATTGACCAAATACTTATTTTCCACCATGATTTACAATTAAATTCTTTGAAAATCCTACGATGTGATTTCCTGGATTTTCTTTACTCATTTTGCCCAAGCCAGCGGTCACCCGTTTATCATCAACGCGCACCTGTTCCTCGTTTCACAACGTCACGACCACCCCATAGTTAAAACCGCACTCACCTCACTCTCACCGCGGATTATCGATGTTTGCCACCATGCCGGTCGCGTCCCTACGCACCTCCTCACATTCCGCATCCCAACACGCTTCACCCGTCCGTATCTTCCGCGTGTTCTCGTCCTATCCGTGTCACCCGAGTGCCTTCGCCACCGCTCCTGTCCAGTCTGCCTCACCCCCATCCAGGTAAGCCCGTTTTCACTTCCTCCGTGTTCGCTTTAGTTTTTTCCACCCGTTTTGCGTTGTGCTTATGTCCTACCTGTTTTGGTTTTTGTTTCACGCCCGTTTACGGCTTCGGCCTCGTTTATGTTTATCCACCCGTTTTCAGTCCTCTCCCTGTTCCGTTCGCTGTGTCTCCCTTTGTTTTACCTTTTTGTCAATAAATCCTCTTCTTTTTGTGAAACCTGCGTTCGTCTCACCTCAGTTCGCCTCCCTCACGTGACAGTATAATCCACCTACATGGAGACGGCAGGTTCTCCTACCTCTCCGTTTTTCCTCGGTCATTTCAATGGTGACCCTGCCTCCTGCCGGCCGTTCGATTGAACGGTGCAGGTATTGTTTTGATTCCTTCCCTTTTGACTCCGAGTATGCCAAAGTCTCCTTTTTAGTTCTCCACCTTGCCGATGAAGCCCTAATCTGGCCACCCAGCTTTGGCCGATGCTCAAGGCAGGAACCTCACAACAGCTCCTGGAGATGCTGGAGTTTGGCTTTGGCTCCCCACGGGGTTGCATGGGTACCAAAGCCGCAAGTTCCGTTAACTTTGAACCCGTTTGCCCTGCCCGCTCAGCCTGGTTTTGGTAAAGTGCTGGATCATCAGCTTGCCACCAGCCGGTCTGCCCAAGTCAAGCGTCTGCCTACGCACATGATACCCGGCACTCTAGTTGTTTTGATAACCTGTCTGTACTCGCTCTAGTCTCGCCGCAGAACCTCTAGTTCTAGAAAAACCGTGTCTGTACTCGCTCTACTCTCGCCGAAGAACCCTCTAGTTCTAGATAACCGTGTCTGTACTCGCTCTAGTCTCGCCGCAAAGACACTCTAGTTCTAGATAACCCGTGTCCGTACTCGCTCTAGTCTCGCCGCAGAACCTCTAGTTCTCGATGGGACCGCATTCCTACTCGCTCTAGTCTCGCTGCAGAACCTCTAGGTTCTAGATAGTTGTGATGCGCCCATTCCTGCACCACGGACATTTCGTGCCCGCTCCTGCACCACCGGACATTCATGCCTGCTCCTGCACCAACGGACATTTCGGGCCCCATTCCCCTGCACCACGGACATTCATGCAAGTGCATGCTACCAGGGCGTCAGCAGGTTCCGGTGGCTGCACGAGGGCGTCAGCAGTTCCGGTGGCTGCACCGAGGGCGTCAGCAGTTCCGGTGGCTGCACCGAGGGCGTCCAGCAGTTCCGGTGGCCGCACCGAGGGCGTCCAGCAGTTCCGGTGGCTGCCTCCAGGGCGTCAGCAGTTCCGGGGCTGCCTCCAGGGGCGTCAGGCAGTTTCCGGTGGCTGCACCGAGGGCGTCAGCAGTTTCCGGTGGCTGCACCGAGGGCGTCAGCAGTCCCAGAGGCCTTCCCAGAGGCCGTGCACGTTGTCAGAAGCCTTCCCAGAGGACGTGCAACATGTCAGAGGCCTTCCAAGAGGCCGTGCACTTGTCAGAGGCCTTCCCAGAGGCGTGCACATGGCAGAGGCCTTCCCAGAGGCCCCGTGCACTTGTCAGAGGCCTTCCCAGAGGCCGTGCACTTGTCAGAGGCTTCCCAGAGGCACGTGCACTTGTCAGAGGCCTTCCCAGAGGCCGGGCACTTGTCAGAGGCCTTCCCAGAGGCCTTCCCAGAGGCCGTGCACTTGTCAGAGGCCTTCCCAGAGGAACGTGCACATGTCAGAGGCCTTCCCAGAGGCCGAGCACTTGTCAGAGGCCTTTCCCAGAGAAAGTCTCTTTTACAGAGACCCGTCCAGAGAAAGTCTCTTTTACAGAGGACCCGTCCAGAGAAAGTCTCTTTTACAGAGACCCGCCAGAGAAAATCTCTTCCACAGAGACCCGTCCAGAGAAAGTCTCTTCCACAGAGATCCGTCCAGAGAAAAGTCTCTTCCCACAGAGAAATCCGTCAAAGAAAGTCTCTTCCACAGAGATCCGTCCAGAGAAAGTCTCTTCCCACAGAGACCCGTCCAGAAGAAAGTCTCTTCCACCAGAGACCCGTCCCGAGAAAGTCTCTTCCACAGGAGACCCGTCCAGAGAAAGTCTCCTTCCACAGAGACCCGTCCAGAGAGAAAGTCCTCTTCCACAGAGACCCGTCCAGAGAAAGTCTCTCCCACAGAGACCCGACCCGTCCAGAGAACGTCTCTCCCACAGAGACCGTCCAGAGAACGTCTCTCCCAACAGAGACCCGTCCAGAGAACGTCTCTCCCACAGAGACCCGTCCAGAGAACGTCTCTTCCACAGAGACCCGTCCAGAGAACGTCTCTTCCACAGAGACCCGTCCAGAGAACGGTTCTATCCCCCAAGAGACCCGTCCAGAGAACGTCTCTCCCACAGAGGGACCCTTCCAGAGAAACGTCTCCCAGAGAACGTCTCTCCCACAGAGACCCTTCCAGAGAACGTCTCTCCCACAGAGACCCTTCCAGAGAACGTCTCTCCCACAGAGACCCTTCCAGGAAACGTCTCTCCCACAGAGACCCTTCCAGAGAACGTCTCTCCCACAGAGACCCTTCCAGAGAAAACGTCTCAAACCCACAGAGACCCTTCCAGAGACGTCTCTCCCACAGAGACCCTTCCAGAGAACGTCTCTCCCACAGAGACCCTTCCAGAGAACGTCTCTCCCACAGGACCCTTCCAGAGGAACGCGTCTCTCCCAAAGAGACCCGTCCAGAGAACGGGTCTCTCCCAAAGAGACCCTTCCAGAGAATGTCGTCGACTCTGCTCGCCTGCCCTCCAGTCGTCGATTCCGCTCGTCGGCCTACGGCCGTCGTGACCTTGCTCTCCAGGCTCTCCGGCCGTCGGCCTCCTCGCTCTCCAGGCTCCCGGCCGTCGGCCTCCTCGCTCGCCAGCCTCCAGCCATCATCGACCGCCGCTCTCCTGCTTCACGTCGGGCGCCTCCGTTCTCCAGCCGACCGACTGCTGGCAGTTCCCTCCTAGGGTCCGCCGGCGAGGGAGGACCGCCTGAAACGGAACTGCGCCCGGGGGTCCATCTTGGGAGTCCTAGCTCCGTCTCGGACTCCGTGGGGGGGGGGGCTCTTGTCACGCCCGCTGGCCGCCACCCAGCGTCAACCGTTTATCACGTTGCACCTGTTCCTCGTTTCACACGTCACGACCACACCATATTTAAACCGCACTCACCTCACTCTCACCGCGGATTATCGATGTTGCACCATGCCGGTCGCGTCCCTACGCACCTCCTCACATTCCGCATCCCAACACGCTTCACCCGTCCGTATCTTCCGCGTTCTCGTCCTATCCGTGTCACCCGAGTGCCTTCGCCACCGCTCCTGTCCAGTCTGCCTCACCCCCATCCAGGTATAGCCCGTTTTCACCTTCTTTCGTGTTCGCTTTAGTTTCCACCCGTTTTGCGTTGTGCTTATGTCCTACCTGTTTTAGTTTTTGTTTCACGCCCGTTTATGGCTTCGGCCTCGTTTATGTTATCCACCAGTTTTCAGTCCTCGCCTGTTCCGTTCGCTGTGTCTCCCTTTGTTTACCTTTTTGTCAATAAATCCTCTCTTTTTGTGAACCTGCGTTCGTCTCACCTCAGTTCGCCTCCCTCACGTCACACTCTCATAGTTCAAGTGTAGCTATGGTGACAATTACAGACCTCTCTCATCTTTCTAAGTAGAAGAACTTGCACAGTGGCTGAGTAAATACTTTTTTGCTCCACTGTACAGTTGGACAAAATCATTAACACAAAACTTATTTTATAATAAAGTGTTGAAAAATCTCATGTAATTTAGTGAGTAATGGATTGAAAATAAAAAGTAAAACCAAAACATTTGGTCTTTTGATGAACTGCAGCCTGTTTCCTTTCAGTTTCCCCAATCCATAATCTTTTAGGATCAGTGGAGACTTATTTGCACTAAGAAGTAAAAAGAAAAAAATAAACTTTGGTTGTTTTTTGGGGTGGTGGTGTTCTTTTGCTACTGTTAGTGGTATATGGTCTACCAAGAGCCGTGTTTTGTTGGGTTTTCATAGCATTATTATGACAATATTCATAAGCAAATAGAACAAGGAGGTAACATTTTGAAATTGTTTCAATTTTGTTCACTTTTAAAAAGTTACTGATGGATTAGTGGTCTCTGTTATTTCTGTTCTTTTCTGAAGCTAAATTTGTATTGGTAAAAATGGTTTGGTTTCTTTGCTCAATAAACAAATTGGTCTTAAAAGCATAAAAAATTTAACCGTGATAATATAGCGAATCTGAAATCAATTGCTGAGGCTGTATAAAAACAGCATACACGTGTGTCATCTTTGATTACAATCACCTGGCTTGAAGAAGTGGAATACATTGCACCTGGATTGTACTGACGTATGGACGTTTTATATGGTACTACCGCCGGGGATTAATACTACTTTCCACACAAAACAGCCAAGGAATAACAATGCGCTACTCATGGTATGATTTATTATTTCAGCCAAAGCATTCAAATGTGAGAAACTAACAAGAATCTGTTGGAAGGGGGTTTGGGTTATGCATTATTGAAATGACATTCAATATAATATCCTTTCAGGTCAAATTGCAGGTGATTAAAGGAGAGGTGAAGGCATAGATGGGGCTGTTATAATCACTGTATTCACAATAGTATTTCTGAGACATTGAAAGCCATAAATTAAATAAAATTAATTAATGTTATGTGGAGATATGATAAGATATGGTCTTTGAGACCTGTAATTTATATACAATTTGTTACTCTTACGTGGACACGGAATGGCCTATTTATAATATTTAAAAACAAGTTAAATTTTAAATTACATTTGACCTACTTCTCCCTTTGTAAAATAAAATGTCCTAGTTTCAAATAGCTTTACGCATTAATTTCACGGGGACAGCCGAAATCGGAACAAAAACAGCCTGCTTCTCCAATACCACTCTCAAGTCCGATTTACAGCGTTTTCTTAAATGTACGCCTTTGAAATATGGTTTCCACAAATAAATAAATAACCAGAACATTACACTGAAAGATGGAAGAGTACAAAGCGTTATAATCTAATAACCTCACCACACCAAATATATACACAGAAATGAACATTGGGTTGATCTGATCCAGACACAGTGGCGCAACTGTGTAGTGACTGGTACAGACTCAA